>JAJJMA010113904.1:2842-13077 GCA_023529015.1 Papaver nudicaule | reverse complement strand
TTTCTGAATATGTGATATTTAAAGAGAGTAGGGAGCTAACCCCACTTGCCTTTTGCTTCTTCCGTATCCCTGGGTTAGTTTTGTCGCCCTATCATTCTTATGTTTTTAGTTTTTATGTTTTCTAGGCATCGAGGCCAATTTGCAGAAGCAAGTTGCTGATGCCGTGTCGGCAAGGGACGATGCCTCAAGTCAGCTGGTGAGTGAATCCGAACGAAAGTTGGAGGCTGAGAGAAAGGTTAAGCAACTGACCCAAGAGCTATCCGAAGAACGCCAGCGTCGCTCTGCTGATTCGGTCAGGCTTTCTCGATAACTTGAGCTTGAACGCAAGCGTCGCTCTGAAGAAGCGGCAAATTATGCTGAACAGCTATCCAAGGAACGTGAACTTCGCCTTAAATGTCAGGCAAACGTGAGGGGCATGGTGACCGGTTTTGCCCTCGTGCACCATGAGTTAAGACATGGTCAAGCCGTAGAGGAACTTCTTTCCCGGTCTGCTTTAACTACTGCCTTTGCTACTAGCATGGCCTGTCGAAAGCATGGTCGCTCTCTTTTCAGAACCATTGGTATTGAACCTCCTACTTATGGCCCTATTGGTGCACGCGACTCGGATGCTATATCCCCCATTGATAAGTACTTACTCCCTCAGGAGGTATATGTAGCCTTAGCTAGGGATGAGCTTCGGAAGAGGGGCTTACTGGAAAAGTTTTTGAATGGGCCTGGTGATGATGGTGACGATGATGATGATGCCGATGATGATTCTAAAGGTGGTGATTCGGGGAATCTTGGAGATGCTGCCGAAGGCACCCATGATGGTCCAGGCGAATCCAATCATGGTCCCGAGGAGGGTCCTAAAGATGGTGTCAATTGTTCAAAGGATAGCTCTAAGCACAATGCTGGGGGAAAGACTGTTGGTATGGTGGATAGTACTTCCCCGAAGTCATGATGATTCCATTAAGGGGTGCGCTGGCCGAACTCTAGGTACTGCCTTTGATAAGGAGAGCCATTACTTGTTTCAAGAACCAGCTTTGGCATATAGTGAAGGGGAAGGTGAGGAAGAAATTGATGAAGAGATTGATTCGCATGATTGCCGAGCCCCAGGTGCTATGTTTGATAAAGGGGGTCATTATTTATTTCAAGAGCCTTCTCGGGAATATAGTGACGAAGAAAGTGAGGAGGAAATCGCCAATGCTGTGGAAATTGCTCCTTCGGGGTCTGATTATTCTCAGCTTCGGGCCCAAGATGATAACATCCGAATTGATAAGGGTCTTGCGAGGGAAATGGAAGTTCTTGGTAACGTTTCTCTTTGTGTCCAACGAAGCCTTTTAGCTTAGTAATGTTACTTTTCCTTTTTCGGCTGCGCCCGAGCCATTTGTTTATATACGCACTTTTTGTTGTCGCACTCCATACCCTGCAGTTATATATATAAAGAATTTATTTGCTTATTTTTCTACTGTTATGCCCCTCTTCGGAGCTGTTTTTTGTTTGGAGGAGGTCCCTTGGCTGTCTAATTCACTTGTAAATGCAAGCTAATTAACTGCCTCGGGATTCCATCTTCCTCTATAGGTAGATGTTAGTCCCATTTATCGTCCCCTCGACGCCCGAGAACATGAAGTCCTCGTGGTCGCTTGGTAGTGGGCACGAATGTATCATCGGCCTATGTAGCCTTGATTCAAGGTGTCCACCGCTAACGGGGTGTCCTGTGGGTAGAGGACCGTGCCATATAGCTCGTAGGGCCCTTACGATTTATATGGTCATCGGCTCTGTGCCTGCTATTCGAGGTCTTTACGTTTTTTTGGCGATTTTTGCCTTTGGCGTTACAGCCTTTTTATTGTTTGGTGATTTTTGCCTTCGGCGTTACAGCCTGTTTGGCGTTTTTTGCCTTTGGCATTACAGCCTGTTTGGCGTTTTTTGCCTTTGGCGTTACAGCCTGTTTGGCGTTTTTGCCTTTGGCGTTACAGCCTTTGTGATGGTGCCTAGCCATGGTTTTTTTTACCCGTCCTGACAGGATCTGGAGTTTGATTTCATCCGGAGTTGCATCAATGAGTGCGATTTTTATTTATTAAATCTTTTTGCGGGTACTGCTTACAAAGGAAGTTGCTTTCTCAGGCTAGGTGTTTCATATGCTTCCCCTCCACTGGGGTTTTTAACCTCTGGCCTTCGAGATTGATCAAGTTATACGTGTCGTTCCCCAGTTGCCTCTCTATGACGAATGGTCCTGCCCAGAAAGGTTCTTGCTGAATGTTCTTGCCTTCGCTAGGTTCGCCTAGTTGTTCGCTCGAGGTCTGGAGGCAGCCTGCTGCCACGAGGAACTGTTCTCTGTTATCGGGACGTTGGTCCTTTTCGCTGTTGTCTTGCTTTACACTTGTCATCCCAGCCTCTGTCTCGGCTATGAATTTTTCTATGTTTTCATCCGTTATCCTCGGATGCTTAGCTTGCCCCAAGCATTCCTTGCTACCTTCTTTGGCCTGAGTGTCTATTTCATTACAGGCGCGAGCTTCGGTAGGGTCACCTGGAATCTCCGCAATCCCTCGTGGAGTTGGAAACCTGATTTTCTGATGCAAGGTTGAGGCTACGCCCATAATGTTGTGTAACCATGGCCTTCCCACGATAGCGTTATAGGGAGAGTCTATGTCCACTACACAAAATAAGGTTGGTTGCTTTTGGCTGCCCGCGTGAATTGTTATCATTAGCTCTCCCCGAGGTGTTGATGGTTTTCCATTAAAACCGAATATATTGTATGATGAGGGCACCAAAGCGGCTTTCTTTCCCTTCATTTTGTCATATGTTTGTCCGAACAATATATCCACGGAACTCCCAGGGTCCACCAATATTCTGGGCATAGCTATTTTTCCCATTCGAAGGGTGATGACTAATGGATCATTGTGCGCTCTTCCCTCGTTGGGGATATCTGCTGCGGAGAAGAATACGGGTTGCTTCTGCCACTCCTCTAGATGATTCTTTGTGATCACACAAAGTATTTCTTCTCCCTCAAAATCCCTTTATGGATGCGACCTGTTTGGATCCCTTCGAGACCCTTTGTGTGAACGATGGAATTGCAAGCTCCGAATCTTGGAATATTTCTATCGATTGTAATCACATAAGCTTCGTGCTTTGGCTCCTCTTTAGGTTGTGGCTGATTTGTGGGTGGCTTCGGTAGTTCCAGAAGATGCTTAAATTTCTCCCTGACTATGAAAAAATAAATTTGGTCCTGCGCTGTAACGCAGTCCTCGGTTGTGTGTCCGTAAAACTTGTGAAATTGACAATAATCTCTTGAATGTTTTGTGTGTTTCGGTTGATTTCCCCTGCTTCTGGGATATCTTATCTCGTTGGCAAATTCGGACTGCTCGATGATCCGAAGAGCATCTTCGATGGGTACACAAAGCTTTGGAAGTTTCCTATCGTGAAAGGCCGGAAATCCTGGTTTAGTCGTCCCGAATTTTCTGTTTCCTTGTCCCTGCTGGCTGCTGCTTCCTTCGAACTCTCCCCGCGGGTTGTTTCCTCGGTTATCATTGTACTTTCTATTGTCGTGGTACTTGCCATCTCCGAATTTACCTTCGTTCCCATAGCGACCATTATCCTCTTGTCTTCCTCGCTTCGGCGGGTCCCCAAATTGAGTATTCATTGCTTGACCTCGCTCTTCAAGCGATAAGTTGTTTATTGAATGGACCTGTTTTAAATTGTTTCCTTCCCCAAGGCTGCTTGTTCTTTACCTTCCTCCAAGGTAATTCGTTCCTTCTGGTATTTTCGGAGATCTTGTAGCGTCTCGAGGTTCTTTGAGAAAAGTCTGTCGTATAGAGGATGGTCTTTATCCAGAGCGTTGAGGAATGCTCGTACTTTGTTTTTTTTTCTGTAGCTCCATTTCCTACCTCTACGCACTGTTCGGTCCATCTGCTTGTCAGGCTTTTGGTAGACTCTCCTGGTCGTACCCGAATGCTGAATAGCTTCTCTACCCCTGGTTTGGAGGAATTGTTGTATAGGAAATGCAGTATAGAAACTTTGGACAGTTCCTCAAAAGATGAGATCGAACTGGCTGCGAGGTTATCATACCAAGCAAGGGCTTCTCCTTTCAAGCTAGAGGGGAAATATTTACAGAGCACTTCATCTCTATTAGCGTAATCCAGAAAGACTCGAAGATACATTTTGATATGCACGGTTGGGTCTCCCGAACCATCGAAAATTGACGTGAAAGTGGGCATCGTGCACTTTATTGGAATTTCCAATGAGAGAATTTCCGGGCTTAGGGGAGAGCGGTTGACATCATTCATGGCTTGCGTGAGCTTGATCATGTCGCTTGATTGGATTCGGTTGTCAAAAAGTTCTGCTCGGAGCGCCTTGATTTGATCCAACATTACTTATTGTAGAGCCTTAGCTTCGGCGTCCTTCTTCGCTGGGTTACCTTCGCTGAGTATCTGTATGCTTTCCTTCGTGTACGCTCCAGGTTCGGTCCTTTTGCTTGATACTGTGATTCCTTGACCTTTGCTTGCGCCCTTGGTCTTGACGTGCGTTTTGGATACAGAGTGTTCCTTGGGCTGAGATACATTGTTTGGACGAGAGTGTCCTTTGCTGCCTCCTCTGTAGTTGGATGCTGATTTTTCTGCCACCTTTTTGTTTTCTTCGGCTAGCTGCTTTTTTAGCTTTTTTATTTTTCTGTTTTTCAAAATTAACTTTCTAAATCGTGCAGCTCTCGCCGTATTTTCTTCGGTAGGCTGGTGTTCGGGCATGTCATTATCAGGGTCGGCCGCTTCGTCCTCCTCTTCATCGTTTTCCCCATTTTCTTCTTGTATCTGCTGTTGGGGTGGTTCTTCACCCTCCGGGAATCCTTCTCCCTCGGGGCCTGAGTCATCTACATACACTTCATCCTCATTTACTGGTTCTCTGTGTTGGACTGTGCTAGCCGCCACATCGGGGGATAACCCTTTACTTGTTGAAAACCTGGTGTAATGCTGTCTCGAGGATCCGGTCCCTTGCTTCGAAGATCCTACTCGCTTCTTCGGAGCCTGGTCAGATTTTGAAGCCATTCTGGTTGTGACCTGTCATAAAACAAAAAACCCGTGAGGTCCAAGGCGGCTTTTGCAGTGTACTGTGTCGGCCATGTAAGTCTACACTGCAACGATTTTATCAGTCGCAGGTCGTAGTCGCCCTTTTTAGGTATATCCCTAACTGCATATTTTGTCCTTTAGCATCTTTCTTAATGGTTTCTTTGACGCAAGTTTATTTCCAAATATAGCAGGTATTTTGAAAACCCTAAAATAAATCTACGCACACACATTTTTTCATGATCGTTTTCTTATAGCTAATTTTTATTTTTAAGCATCCATGACGAAAATCCACTACCATTTTTGAAATCGGTTTTGTGGTGCCAAGGTTTTGAAATCCTTAGTTGATGATCTCATCATATGATGATTTGCTCATAAAACCCTTAAACACGCTAAAGCCTTGCAGGAGCTTTAGATGCTTAAAGTACTGGAGCTTCCTTTTCAGAACAAGCTTTTGAAGATCTTTTGAAAAGATAAGAAAATATGTAGGTGAAGAAAATGCCATACGCCAAATAATAAGAACTTGAGTAAAGATTTGTGTTAAGAAGGGCATTCATAGGAAAGAAGTAGAAGTGGCAGCGGCTCCTATCAGCGGTAATCACCTACAACAGAAGAACGCTGAAGACCTTATTGGGATAGCGGTATACTCAAGAATCATATCAGCGGTAAAGCCTCGACAAAAGATGAATGTGTTAGTTGAGCATTTAATGTTAGAGAGAACGGTCGGATTGGCAGAGTTGAATGGTTGACTCAGTGGAATCTAAGTCATTGATCTTATCCTACATAATGGAATGGCGCTGGAGTCATAAAGGGAAGGCGCTGAGTTATTGAAGAAGTATAGCGGTAAGGCGGTGAGGAACAGGACAAATAGTGTCAGAAGTAGTTTGTACTTATTAGCTGTATTCCATTACTTGTAAATGCCTATATAAGGCAGTGTACGCCCTCATTGGAAGGGGTTGGAAAAGTGATTGCTACGGTTTGGCTAATAGAGAGGAAGCAAGTCCTAATTCTCTGTTATCCAAATTGTTGGTGAGATCTTGATATGCTGTAGAGAGATCCATAGCAAGGTAAGATGCATGGATTCCATTAATAATATATCTTTGAGAGTTTTGGCTTATTCAAATATAATGCTATGTTCATGATTTATCTTTAGTATTGTATCCTGTCTTTGCTTAAGTGCTGTTCTATACGTTGATATGTGTTCACTCTAAGTGTGTGTGTTATGTCATGCTTATGGTCTTAATCAGGGGTGTATTGGTAAAATCTTCACTATGGGGATTTTACCAACTACATTTTGGCGCTAGAAGAGGTCTGAACCTGTGATTTTCAAAAACTTTCTTCTTGTTTTCATGAAACTTGAGCTATTTTTGTGTGGTTTTGAAGTTTTTAAGTGTTGGTTATGCTGTTGTGTTAGATAGAGGCTTAAGCGCTCCATTCATGGAAGTCATAAGTATGTTTGTTATTGTTTACAGAGGCTGAACCTTAAAAGGCCTTGGTGATTAAGAAATATAGAATGTTTTTAACATGATTGATGGCGTCTTAACAGCACTTGTGTTGCTGGTGGTGTTTTAACCATAAATTTCTGGTTGTAAGCATATTAGGTTGCTGCTTTATGTCGTGTGGTAGTAAGGTTTTTCAAACGTAAGGTTATGCTGCTGTATTTGAAATTTCTGAGTATGTTTATCGTTCTTGAGGAGGCTGAGCCTTAAAAAGCTTTTGTGTTAGGAATTATAGAGTGTTTTGAGTATGATTAATGATGTTTTAACAGCACTTATGTTGCTGGTGGTTTCTAACCATACATATGCTTGCAAATTTATAAGTCTTTCATTTAGTAGCACTTATGATACGGTTGCTGTCAAATCTTTATAAAACCAGGAGAAAAATCTTGTTTGCATGATAAGTTCGCATACGTCATTAGAAATCTAGGATGAGGGTGGATGGTTATGTTAAACGTGATTTTTAGTAGATATATTTCTAGATGTCATAGTGTGATTTTGGATTAAAAGTGTTATGAAAAGTTATTAACAAAATCTTCATGCCGTACAGATTTTGATCTTTGTTATGAGTATGGTTATTAAACTTTGGTGTTTTTAGGGCTTCAATGAGTTTTCAAAATTTAGGGTTTTCTTCCAACTGCCGACAAGACTAGGTCATGCTCTGCAAATGTTGTTGCTGCTGTTATGTACTATTTTGTTTGTTTCCTACTTTGTCAGAAATTGTTCAACCGCCTCCACTATCGAATTTGGCATTTGCTAACAGTCAAGCTAGCTTAATACTGTCAGGAAGTGCTTTTGTTGTTTTCTACACAGGATACCAAAATGACGACTAAGCGGAAAGGAGGTACAGCGTCAACAAGTAAAGCTTCGAAATTTCCTACACCCGCTGAGTCTGTTCCCGTTCCTAATCGACACAACTTGAGAAGTTCAGCGGTACCACCGTTAGGTTTTGCACATGATTTTTTCTTGAATGGCAATGCTAGTCAGCGGTCAACAACATCACAGCAGATGACTCATCAACATCAATCAACAACACCACAGCTAATGAGTCAGCAACAGCAGCCAATGGCGCCGACATCAGAACAACAACAACCAGCAACAATGCAGTCAGCAGTACTTTCACAGCAAACAGCAGCAACACAGTCAGCGGTTCCTCAACAGCAGACAGAGGCTTTGGGTCCTATTATGATGCAAGACATAACACATTTGGATGGAATACCAGAAGAGGATGAGGAAGAAGAAGTCCTAGTGCAAAGTAAAGGAAAAGCAGTAGATGAAGGCACCATCAAAGAAACAGCGATTCCCGGTGAAACATCTCATGCAGTTGAAGGACTATCAAGAGTAGTAAATGGTAATCTCAACTCTAATGGGTTACTCTCGAGGGCAGCTGGTAATACTTCAAAAGAGATAGGAGGGAGCAGTAGAATGATGACAGCTGTTGGAGCATCAAGAACGGCGCCAATAACAGTGTCGGAAGGAAAATCCGCTAACAATACTGAAGAATTGCTAAAGAAGTTCTTTGAGCAGAGCACCATAAACCAAGCTCAGATGCAGTTGCAGATGCAAAGGCAGATGGATATTATCCTTCAGAGCAACTTACAATTGGCAGAAAAGCATAGGCAACTAATGGAAAGTCGAAGCAAAAGCCGCTCAACCCGTACAGTACACAAACATCAAAAGAGCAGATCTACAAGGCCAGAGGTGGCAGCATCTACAGCGAAAAAGGAAGAAGGAAGTAAGAGGGCTGGGAAATCTAATCACGGTGAAGAAAGTTACGCTGACTCGGGAAAGATGGAAGATATACAAGAATACGTCTCAAGGAGATTACGCCGAATGGAGAAGAAGATAGAAGAAGCCGCCGGTCAGACAAAAGACGATAAACTAAAAAAGGCAATCTCAGAAGCAAAAAAGACGCCATTTGTAGATGCAATTACATACGGATATGTATCCAAGAGATTTAGTATGCCAACTTTTTCATCAATCTTCGACGGTACAGGAGATCCCACATTACATTTACAGAGCTATAGAAGAGATTTAACAGCTTGGATTGGCTCAGATCCAATAATGTGCATGTCGTTTGCGGCTGCTCTCAAAGATGAAGCTTTGGCTTGGTTCGGCGGTCTGAGAGAAAAATCAATTGAGAAATACGCGCAGTTGGAAGAGAGATTTATTGCAAATTATATTCAAAACAAGAGACTGCGCCCTGGAGCAGAGAAATTATTTAACAACAGGAAGAGGCCTTCGGAAACGTGTAGAAGTTACATCATGAGATGGAGAAAATTGTGCAGTGAAGTGGGGTCGGCGGTATCTGACAAGGAAAAGATGGGAGCATTTACTAGCGGTATGGAGACAACGGATCAGATGTTCCAGTCTTTATATTGGACTCCAGTGGCAGATATAGGAGAATTAAGGGCAAGACAGAATGAATGGTTGGTATATGAAGAAATGCGAGAAGAAGAAGAACGCCAGAAGAAAGAAAGCGCAAAGCATGCTCATTCTATCAACAATTTGTCGCCAGAAGAACAAGAAGAAGCAAGAAAGGAATGGATTAAAAAGGAACACAAAAAATTAGAAGCAGAAGCGGTAACACCTTCAGCGGCTGTTGTCCCACATCAGCAGCCACAAGAGCGTCAGCAGTATCAGCAGAATGGCAATCAACAGTGGAATCAGGGAAAGAGAGATACTTATGCTGGAAGAGATGATCAAGATAACAGGGGAGGATATGACAATAGAAGCAGATACGCAAACAACGATAGAAGAAATTACGGCGACAACAGAGGAGGGTATGATAATCGGCGTCAAGGGAATGGTGATAGAAGATTCAATAACGACAATCGAAGATTCGGCGATAGAAAGCCAGGATATCCAGATATCCAAGACGCCACTCTACCAAAGTTACGTGTCACATATACTGATGCATTTGGGCAGATAGAAAGTTCAGCATCAAGGAATGAAATCCGCTATCCCTTTAACAGAGAAAATCCCGTGAACCCTATTTCTAATACTACCCAATACTGCCAATACCATCAATTCCATGGCCACACAACTGAAAACTGCACAGGAGTTCAAAGAGAGGTCCATAGATTCATCCGTATGGGAAGATTTCAAGATTTCTTAGAATTACCCCCAGCGCCACCACTGGAGGTTCACCCAATCCAAGCAGTGCAGCCAAAGCCTGAAGTGTTTGAAGTAGAAGTTCAGCGTGATTTGAAAGAGTTGAATTGTTTCTCAATTGTGCATTCGACAATCAGTAGAGATGAATTTCACAATAATGTAATGTCAAGAATTCATAAGAGGGATAGTAGCGGTAAAGATCTTTAGTGTTGCTGTCAAGAGCAGTCCGCTATTAGAATGGATGAAAAAGCCAGTTAGTTTTTCGGCGGTAGAGCTATCACCAGAGGCAAGAACTCATTTGAATCCATTGGTCCTTACTATCCAAATAGGAAAATTCAAAGTTCCAAGAGTGCTGGTCGACCCAGGAAGTTCCGTTGATATTCTCTTCAACTCAGCGTACCAGGCTATGGATTCTAAAGAAGAACCAGTTGAGTCGTTAATTCCTTCTTCATACAGCATATATGGATTCAATGGGATAGCGTCCAAGCCTAAAGGAGAAGTAAAAATGAAGGTCGTTGCATGTGAGACCTTGATCATGGATACCACCTTTTGTGTTGTGGAGGTAGACTCACCATATGCGGCAATCCTTGGC
>JAJJMA010113894.1:0-16779 GCA_023529015.1 Papaver nudicaule | reverse complement strand
TGTGTGTGTGTGTGTGTGTGTGTGTGTGTGTGTGTGTGTGTGTGTGTGTCCCATACTAGATCAGTCCTTTCACTACAAGTAATTCTGCTCTTGAAGGTTTGATATGTTATGTAAAACTACATAAATCAGCAAGCATAATACCTGGATCGAGGCAAAATGATACTTTACAATTTTACCGCAACATCACAATTTGAATTTCAAACCAAGTTCACCATTAAATAATGGCAACATATATTTGACGAGAAAGTTTCTAGCTTTCGGTAGAAAACTATATAACAAAAAATCACTTAGATTGTCCTAAGTTTGTTTCCACATTTAAACAACCAGAAAGACTTATTCAACGGCCTGTAGCTCAAATTATTCAAAGTAACAGCTTCACGTACACTTCGGTTTTGAAACAAAATCCATTGTAATGTGCCATTTGAATCCCGTTAACTAATTTAAATGTCTGGCACAACACATTAAAATGTTTCTCGCTTTTATACTGCCAGTGCCACGTGACACCAAGGTAATAGCTACATTGGGTGGGACATATCAACATAATTCCTAAAACAACTAGTCTAAAATGAATTTATATCGATAACCATGTGTGCTAAGAGCAAAATCAAGTTATATACGATTGCAGTGTCGAGCAAAGATCTTTACGTCATATCTCTCGATGCTATAGTGTTGATTGTGCAAAACCTAAAAAATTATGTGCCTGGACTAAAAACTAGTACATTATTTTCAAGTTTCTAGGGCATACAATCAACAATAGACAGGAAACCAAAGAGAAAGAAAGAAACAAAACCTGGATTCTTGAGTTTCGAGCATTGAAGCAAGAGCATTCAAAACCTTAGGACTGGGATTAAGCCTTGCCGATGTGATTTTATTCATTAATTCCTGCGCTTTAGTTACCAAATTTTCAATTTCATTCTCATTATTCTTTGGAGCTTCTTCTGATTCACCGCCCCGATTATCTGTGGCCGCCTCCATTTTAAAAATTCAAAAAATTAGGGTTTATAAATTATTTCTTCCACTCTTCAATCCTCTAACCTATTCCTTCTTCTGTTATTCTAAACCCCAAAATCTAAACCGCAAAAGAACGAATCAACAAGAATAGTGTGGGGGGTTTTGATATCTTCTTCTTCTGATGTTTATATATGTATATAAATAAAATTACTAAGAAATTTTAGAGAGGAAGTGAGAATTAGGGTTTAGAAATGAAAAATTGACAATAAGGGGTTTTGTTAATCGTCTTCTTCTCTATTGGGATTTTTGGTTTTGCGGACTGCTGAGAGAGAGAAATACTCACTCCCTGTGTCACACTAGAGAGCGGAGTTGGCAGAGTTTTTAAAGCAGGAGAAAGAAGAGTCGTGTGTGATTCTGCGTTTTGGTGATTTTAATGCGGACAACTTTCTGCTGCCCTAAAAGCTTATGGGCCCGTAAAAGGTTGGAGAATGGGCCATCATAACCTTAGTCCAGACTAGAGAACTCTGATGAAACAGAGTCTCGAGTGAGTGGTTACGGGTGGCTTAGGTTTAGTCTTACAGGGTTCTAGATAGAAAATTCACGTCAGCTAGAATCTCCCACCAAGTTTTATTGTGTCGGTATAAAATCTGTTTAGAGATTTCATACCCAACATTCATTAGATTAGATCCTAAGTAAAGGGGATGAAAAGTAATTTTCGGTGTAAAACAGTGCAACGAGCAACTAATCGTGAACAACTCGATATGGAATGATTCACAAATGACACAAGATAAAGCGTAAAGAATCTATTCATTCATAGAAGTAAAGTATTTATGTGTGTTATTCTACATGGATAATATGCTTAAAGACCAGAGGAGATTGAACATTATTCACTAACCTAGTCTCTCTCGAAAGCCCCAAGACTTACCAAAAAATCCAACCCCTACAATTGATCTCGAGCTCGCCTTTTATAGATCGAGTTACATAGTGGAAGATAGCTAATAAGACAAAATACTCAATCGTGGGTGTCAGAAGATGTCGAGTAGGTCGGTGCGCATCAAGATAATATCGAGGTTAAGACCGATTATTTCATCCCTCGATGCCTTTTTGACGATCTATTCGATTGTAATACGACCCTCGTTGTGTGATGCTCCTTCGATGACTCCTGTCTATCGAGGCATGCTTTGAGTGATGGAAATCTATACTTCGAGTTGTCTCTTTTCTTACATGTTCCTTCCTTGGAATGTCGACACGTGGCTCAATGGATTTATGCCCCTACAGTTTGCCTCTTTCCTTTCCCCGGGATCGAAGATGCTGGGGAAGGAAACTTATCTTCGATGCTCCACTCCATGACATGTGCCTCACTTTTCGCCTGAAATGAAGTTTTCCGTGACACACGTTCCGCACGTTCCCGATATTACAGCCTCCTTTTAACCTTTTCACTTATAGCGCCGGTTTCTTCACCTTATTTAGGTTTATTTCTCCTTTAAACCTTCTCTCTAATCTTTTCGAATTATTTTTCTTCTTCGTTCTCTGTTTACTCCTTTCTTTTTCTCAAAACTTTCATCTTTAACCTAAAATCTTTGTTGCTTCTCAAAATCACCTTGTACCCACTTCTTAATTTCTCTTGTTGATCCATAAAGGTAGGTCTTTTCCTATTTTTACTCACTTTGATTTTCTGAGTTTTCCCCCGCTGCAATTTCTGCTTCCAGCAGGGTTTTATCGTCAGCACTTTCCACTTCAGATGACTTCATCTTCTTCTATTGACGCCTTAATTTCCAAGATGACCGATTTAGGTTTTAATGCCACTGCTTTTAAGATTACTTATGTTCACCCTCCCGACGGTCGGCTGACTCCAGAACTGGTCGAGGATTACAAGTGTGGTGATAATTACCTGCTGATCACTACTCATCAAATGCTCGCAGGGGTTATGCCTCCACTCTACTGGTCTCCAAATCTTTTATTTCTCGAGATTAACTGTTCAATGTCAGAAGCTCGTGGGGTAATGCCAGAGCCGTCCCTGAGGCAAGGTTGGCAAAGACCTTCTTTGGGGCATCACGGGAAAGGGGGCATCATTTTAGGAAATTTTTGAAGAGGTTTACATTAAGGAATCATAGAAACTTGATTTATTCATTGGTTATCTATAAATACTTAAAAGATGAAGGGGTGGAAAATAAATATCAAGTAAGAAGCTTAAACTTGATCCATTTTTCTTTTCATATTGTTTTTATTCTGCCCGCGGCCCCATTAGTCTTTCGAAAGACAACTGGCTGATTTTCTACACTGGGGCATCAATTTTTATTTGTCTTTGGGGCAACAAAATCTCAGGCCGGCCCTGGGTAATGCAACTGACTTGTAGTTCGATTCAATTAATCAACAAATGGGTTCGTTGCTCGGAGGATAATTTTATCGCGGGTTCGACATCGAAGTATTACTTTACTGCTGCCTTTAAAAACTATCAAGCTTAATTAACTCTTGATGTCGAGGCTGCTCCTTAGGAAGTTAGCTTTAAACTTCGAGAAAATATCGAGGACGTTCTTCCTGGCTTTCCTAATTATTCCCTCGATGAAGGTTGGTACACAGAGCCTGTGCTATTCTCTGGGCCTGTTCTTCGTGGCTGGAAAGATTCGGGACGTTACTGGCCTCGAGATAAGTTCGAAAATGATCATCAGTTCTGAACTCAACATCTTTTTACTATACGTTTCTCCGAGTAGGAGAAATAGTTGTCTCGTCAATGTTTGCTGAAAAAGAAGAGTACTATCGAGGACGTTCTGAGAGATTCGAAACGTGCGCGTAAAGGAGAAGAAACTATGGATCAGGTAACAAACACCATCTGCTTAGAACGTATATTATTTAGAGTATGAATACTTGCCTCTGTTTGTTTCCTGAGAAAGACGGTTCTTATCCTGCAGGGCAAAGTGATCGAAGCGAAGGGACTCGATGGAGTTGACAATTCGCTGGTATTTTACTATGCTAGAGAGGAAAAGAACAGTAAACCTTCCAAGTCTAAAAAAGATTCGAAGGCTAGTGAGGATGGAAGGAATGTCATCTCAAAGGGCCAGGCAAATGAGGAAAAATTTCCAGCCTTAGAGGATAGTTCGAAGGGTACAAGATTGGGTAAGAGAAATGAGAAAACTTCTCAAACCTGGAGATTGACGTAAGAGGTCCTGAAGGGGCTCTCAATCGGAAAGCAAATTCGATGATTATGATGTATTCCCATCCTGAAAATGATTCCGAGAAGGCGGTGGACTTAGCTGCTGCCTCTGCTTTCTGCAACGTTGTATCGAATTTCTCTGCCTGTGCCTCTCCGGTTGTTACTGTTCCTGGTTCTATTTCCGCTTCCACCGAAGTGGCTACCTTCCTTCCTTCGAGAAAAACCTGATCCTCTTGTTGATCTTTTGGTGACTCAAAAGGGTAAAACCAACCGTTGGTTCTTCATATTTGACAAAGTCGGCTGCCCGTTTTACTCATCCTGGTGGTTCTAAATTTCTAAGGGCTCCTGCTTTCGCGGGGGAGAACAAGAACAATATACTGCTAAGAGTTCTAAGAAATTACTTCGAGAGAGCCCGGACTTATGTGATTTTACCAAAGAAATGTCTTCTCGTTTTAGTGCACATGCCGATGACCCCTCGAACTGCCCTCTCGGTCTTAATTTCTGTCATAAGATTGCTGGTGTTCTTAGTAGGGAGTGCCTGAAGGATGCTTGCGATCCTCGTTACCCCCTTTTTTTCATTTGAAGAGAATTTTTCGCTACTTCAGATGGTGGTTTGTTGGTTGCTTATTTTTGACATTGTTCTATGTTTGGTACCGCTACTGACACCTTGATATTCTTTCCTTAGGATGATCGTCATAAGGCGAGTTTGTTGAATTACTCCTTCAGACGCCAAGACGATGTTTATTATTATGAGCGGAAATTTCTCTGTATGCCGGAAGAACTAGTTGCTGAAAAACACTGGATTGCCTCTGAGCGTGTTAAGATGGCATGTACGTCTCTTCTTATTTGATTTTCTTTAATTCCCTTAGTAGATGTTGAACTCTTTTCATCGATGTAAAAAAGGAGCGTTGAATGAAGAGAAGGAAAAACTTCATCAAGCTAACTTAACCCTTAATACTTATTCTCAAGCAAGCCGCAAGTATATGAATGTGGCTTGTGATCTGGATAAGAAGCATCGAGATCAATTTGATCGTCTTGTAAAGGAGAGGTCTGAAGCTCGCAACGGTCGAGACTATTATCTAAAGAGAATGCTCGAAGCTAAGGACAACCTTAATAAAGAAAGGAAGAAAATGTCTGAGGTTGAAGCAACTCTTGAGCAGGAGAGAAAAAAAATTCGATGAATGGCTCGGGAGATGCACCAGTTCCAACTCGATATTAATCGTTTGACCAAGGAGAGAGACAATGCCCGAAAGGACTAGGTCGTTCGAGCTTCAGGTCAAGTTTTGATTGATAACCTTGATAAAGATGTTAACAATTCGAAGGTTCAAAACGTTGACGGAAGTGCATTAAAGTTTGAAGAAGGGGTATAATGAATCTACTCGAGATCTTGCTAAGGTTAATGCTTCAAAGAAGCAGCTCTTCAAATTAGTAGATAAGTATCAAATTGAGCTAGCGAAGTTGGGGTGGAATCCTGATGTGGATGTTAGGAAGAAGAATACTAGACCCCGTTTTACCAACGAGCAGGAGGTTTCTGATTATGTTGTGAATAAAGAAAGTAGGATACCTAGGTTTAACTACCTCACTCTGAATTTGATATACCCTCAAAGTCCACTGGCCTATCTTTGTGCTTCAGGTATCAAAATGGGTTTGAAACATGCCATCGTGAAAGCTGAGTTGGATAGGGATAATGCATCTCTGCCCAATTGATTGCGGAAGCGACTCTGAAAGAAAAATTTGAAAAAGAAGCGAAGAAAGGTGCTCGAGAGTTTGCAATCGAGCGCAACCGCCTCCTCGAAGAAGCGAAGAAAAATGCTCAAGAATTATCTTATGAGCGTGACCGGCGCCTCAAAGTTGAAGAAAGTTTGAGGAAAACTATTAATGCCCTCGCGCTTGCTCAACCTCAACTTAAATTTGGTGATGCTGTGACAGATCTGCTTTTGAAATCGGAGATGACGCAGGGTCTTTTATCGAACAAGGCTTGTCGAATGTACGGTCGAGCTCTATTTAGGCAATCTGAGTTGAACCTGTTAACTATGGAGCTTTGGGTGCAGATGATTCTGACTTAGAGCTTGAAGGTCACGAGAAACTGCTTCCGCATGAGGTTTTTGTCAGGCTTGTTAATGAGCAACTTGGCCCTGAAGTAGTGAAGAAAAATGATTTTGAAGACGAAGGTACTGATACTGATGATGATTCTGAAGATGATTCCGAGGGACATTCCGAAGATAATTCTGAGGATAGTTCTAAGAGGGACCCGAGGGTGATCCAAAGGATACTGTTGCGGATAATCCCGAAGTGAATTCAGGGGATGAGCCAAAAGATACTGCCGAAGGTAATCCCCATGAGGAACCTAGAGATGATGTTGAGGGGGTGTTGGTGGTGAAAAAAACAATGGTGCTGAAGCAGGCGTAGAGGAAGTTGAGAGGGACTTTAAAGGGAGAGGTACTTTGAAGAATATTTATTAGAGTACAGTGAGGAGGAGGTGGGGGAGGAAAGGGAAAGGGTTAATAGAGTTTTATGTAATCCAGACACAAGGAAAACAATAAATTCGTGATGTAGGGTGCATTCATCGCTCCAAACACGTTAAAAACATCTTGTGTCATCTACTTTACATTTTGCACTTTGTTTACTTGATCATTGTTCATATTTGTGGTTCATAAATATATTGTGTTTGTTGGGTATAAGATCTCTAATCAGATTTTATACCGGCACAGAGATGTTATAAATACCACACCAACTAGAACTTGGATGTCACGTTCAAGTACTTTCACTATAACTATGAAACATATTCGCAGTGTCACCTAAGCTGATATGGAAGAAGCAAACAAGGTTAACAATTGTGAAGGTGTTGGTTATGGAAGGAAGAAGAACTGTTATTGATAATGTTATTGATGAAACCCTTGATTCTCAAGAACTATATGCAACAACAAATTGCTATTTTGCTTGTGCATGTAGAAGATGACACCATGATCTATGCAGAAGTTGTTCACGATCTTCTACAGGATTTTGAAGCTTTTAAGATTCAACTTTTGATATTGTAAACAACATTGAATCACTGGGAATTGAAATCCATGAATTGTGAAGAAATTGTTGCTACAAAGGATGAATTGAACAACTTGTTTAATAATATTCCTTATGAAGAAGAAGCTAATGTTAATATTGTTCACTACGTGTCCAACCGAAATAGTTGATGGATACATGGATTGGTACAATCAGATATCTCACCATCTTATCATTAATCATATATCCCAGGAGAATGTAGGTGAGCAAAGGGAGAAGGATAATGCAAAGGAAGAGGCTAACAAGGCCAAAGATAGAAATAATAAGGCTTCCACTTTTGTTAAAAAAAGTCGACAAGGCCAAAGAGTTCTTCGTAAGTGTTTTATATTGTTGTTTTTTTTTAATAATATTATGAAATGCAAGTATAACTGATATCACTTTGTTGTTGATTTCAATTGAAAATAGATTAAGGGAGCCAGGGGGATGTTGAAGAAAATGAAGGCTAAGTTGGGTTGGGGAAAACTTGTGAGTGTGGCCAAATTCCGTAGCTACCATGATGGATGGGAACAATTGGTAGACAACTTTGATGGTAAGGTGAATCCAAGTAAGAGGTATCACCACGACGGAGAAGGTACCAGTGGTGGCATTGATGATGATGATGATGATGAGAGTGATGGTGCTCGGGATCAAATCGAAAAGGTGGGTCGAAAAAAGGGCGTGGACAATGAAGCTTGAAACTTTTAACTCTTTAAACTTGAAAACTTTAAACTATTTAGTATGCTTTGTTTACCTTATGTTTGTTTTATTATGCTTTGTTTTAATCTAGTCACAAACTTGAAACTCTTAGCTCTTATTATGCTATTAATATTGTAATCTCAAACTTTGAACTTTTTTTGCAATGCTTTCGTTATGTGTTTATGGTGTTTGTTATAAATTATTCATTTAAATTTCATGTTTTTCTTGTGAATGAACCTTATATTTTCGAAGAGAAGAGTGTAAAACCAAATAACATGGTCACATTTGGCTTGAAAGGCCTGTTACAGAACCAACCGAATATGGGGTAAGTATCTGCCATTTTTGCATCTTGCATATTCGGTTGGGAACTCAGAATGTCGAGTTAGCCGATTAATATACATTCAGCTTGTACTTTCTGATCTTCTTGAGAGCCGAATGTGTCTGTCAACCACCCTATTTGAACCCCAAACATTTTACCCCTATTACAGATACCATTTTGAGCCGAATACGCATTCAGCATATAGTGTTGTTTGCTGTTTGTGCCGAATTGTATATTCAAATTCAAAACAAGAGTCATTGGAATTCAAAAAAAGAGTAGATTTTGGGGATCTTCTATTTAAGGTTTAGCCATCTTCTAAAGTTTCTTGCACCTCTCAATATTGTTTCAATTGATTCATTCTCCTCTCTTCAATGTTTTAATTTTTTTTCATTACAAATTAGATATGGCAAGGAATTACATCGACATAGAAGATCTTGCAATTACTTACTCTTTCATTCGTTCATCAATTAATGGCTTGTTGGGTGTTGTGGAACCTTGGCAGGCGCCGTTTTAAACTCGTGTTTTTGATGTGTTCTTGAGAGCTACAAATAATCCAAATGATCGAGATGAAAATGGAATTAGAAGTCGATGGAACCGCATTAGCAGAGACATCTCCGAGTTTGGCCGTATTATGAATGCAATGTACCCAAGCAATAAAGATGCATCACACCAAGAATTGGTCAATAACCGGGTATTCAAGTTTGGTGAATGTTATGAAAGATTGAGGGCGGTCAATGGAATGTTATGAAGCTATGGAAACTACGGAATCTAGAGCATAATATAATTATTAGATTAATTATTGTTTTATTTTCATCTTTGCATTGTAGTTGTTGTTCTAGCTATCAACGTACTAGCATCTAATGTATTGGCAACCACTTATTTTATCAATGAAATTATGTTTTAACCTGAAAAGACAAGGGTACCGAGTACACCACCAATCTTTTATTTTAGTCCACCTATAAGTCAAACCTTGAACGCTTCATGTACTCAAGAACTCAAGAACAAGATCTCCTTCAGATCTGATTGATTCACACGAGGGAATCAATACAAGAATCCGAAAGGCTATGTCAACAACCAAGTACGATACTTTAATTATAAATGATAAATCAAATATAACGCGGAAGTAAAGTAAAGTACACACAAGATTTTGTTAACGAGGAAACTAACTCGTAGAAAAACCCCGGGACCTAGTCCAGTTTGAATACTCTTAGAATTAAGCCGCCAACACACCTACTCTCAGACTTCGGACTAGATGGTGCAGGCAATATGGCCCTAATACGACTATTAGTCACAAAGATTTTGCCTCAGTATTCCTATGCCTCCAAGCACAACAAGGTGGTCACGCACATGTACTCCCCTACGCTAGACGTCATTTACTGTCTTACGCAAGAGTTGCCTCACAACCCGTCGCGAGGACTATCGCTACCCGACCTCCAATCGGAAGATTACAACCTTATAAACAACAACCAAATAGCGGCAGGTCAAATCGCTAGATGATATCCTTGGTAACTAACAGATATTTCACCGAAGTTGTTTTACACCAAGAGCGAGGATATTTAAGTTTACTTGGTAATAAACCCCTCGAGATATCGATCAAGGTTTCAAAACCAAAACTCTCGAAAGAGCAACCTTGTCGTCCCAGTTGGAGTCAAGCAACCAGATGGAGCAAGTACAATATGATATGACCGTGAAGAACAGTGTACAATAACAACAACCTTGATTCCACTCAATATCTACAGTTTAGGCACACAAACCGAAAGCGGCTTGCTGACAAATCAGGTTAATAGATAAAGGGTATGTTTTAATCACAATGATCTTGAGTGGCCTTATTGCAGAAGAGAAGGACCGTGGAATAAACAAGATCGCAAGGTTTGATAGACGCGATAGAACATAACGCAAGTACAATACATATAATACTAGTAAACATAAACTAGTTTTCCGTAAGAGGTACTTCTAGGCTTCTCGATCCCGAGAGAGACTTTTTTCGCAATTCTAGACCGAGAGCAAAAGCTCAAAAGTAACTGAAAGAAAAGCGGCAAACACAAGCTATAGTTCCAAAGAAGAGCTTGGTAGAGGGACAAAGCTTTTAGGAGAGATACCACTCCTATTTATATTGACTAAGGCTTAGCTTTGAAATGAGGCTAACTTAATTTCGGAAATTCATTAAAGCACATTTCCATATATGTTTCGAATACCTCACTTAGACTCATAGCATTTAATGAGATCTAATACTCTAGCATTTTACATTAAAGAAAAATATATTTCATAAATGAAAAATATATTTTAATAAATGTTTGGCCAAGAGCAATCAAAGCAAATAATACTGATATGTGCCTAAAACAGATATTCATTAGTACTCTATTCATACACTTTAGTTAGCGAATGCCCGATTTTCTTTCCTCCTCACTGATACGCACATGTGGTTCCTTGTGTGCGAAATATCACACTCAAATTTCTAGTGGGCTTACCGGTAGTAAAGCTAAGCCCATACCTCATTCCTTCATAAGCCAGGCACCATCACGACCCAGCATGCCTCCTTTAGTGAATTCACATCTTGTTTCATCTGCTTGTTGTCAAGACTCATTGTTGACTTCTTCCTTTGGCTTCAAATTTCTGCCATGAGATTATTTTTCATGATTTTTCTTTTATTTTACGATTTCAAATCGTTGTACCTGTAAAAATAGAAAACAACGTTATATAACCAATATACGAGGCATAAGCTGACTAAAGTGTATGAATAGGGTACTAATGAATAGGTGTTTTAGGCACCTATCAAATACTCATAAGGTATATTTGGATATTTCATCTAATTCAAAATATGGTGCGTACCAAATATGCTCTCTGGGAAAAAGCTTAATTCGAAAACGTGTCCTTTTGTTTCGAAAATCTCCTTAAGGTATTATTACTTCCAAATGTCATCATCATCTTTGATAATGTCGACATCACTTCCTAGGCTCTGCGGGACGGGCCAGAACGTTCCTATGTGGAAGTAGGATCTGGTCCAACGTGGCCCAACGTTCCGCATAAACGTATCATGGCATACGAGGACAAGAAAAGGGTGAGTAAATGTTTTTGAACTAGAAAAAGTAAACTGAAAATCTTCCCATTCCGATTTTGCTCTCCATTGTATATTGATTTGTTCATTGTTCATGAGATTCACCAATTTCTGACAGCTAGCTTCGAAGTCCACCACCTGATATTGCACCATCAGTCCCCACGTCCAAGCTTCCTTTGCCATCAGAATTAGCCCATGTTCAGAGCTTTGTGCTGCCCTCCTTTGCACTTTCACCTCCCTGCAAATTCCAAGATCGTTTTTTAGTATAAAAGCAAAGCAAATAGTACTTAAATCCTTGTTCCATTTGTAGGCCATGTTAATTTTCCCACAATGAGCACTAGGTCTGTTCCATGGAACCCTATTTTGTGTAGGAGGAAGCATGCTCTGGTTATTTGTGGTAGGTCTGCTTGATCTCCATTTTTCCTTCCAGTAGATTGTAGCCATCCTGGTAGTGACAACTGGGTTTTGATCTACTCCTTGGTACATTTTCAAGCACCTTGCTTTCCAGATATGCCATATGATGGGTATGCAGTAAGCATTCCAGTCACCTCCATTTGTAGGCCAACCAATTGGAGCAATGTGCAGTGAGTTTATCCATTGATGAGTGCTAGTTACCAAGTAGTCAGGAGGGAAAGGACCGGCATTGGTTGAAAACCAAACACATTTAGCATATGGACAGTTAAAGAGCATGTGATGCAGAGTTTCATCATTCTGATTACAAAGTGGACAGGTATTCGAGCAATTGATAAACCTTGACTCCACTGATCCTGTAGCAACCATATTCCTATAACATTTGTATGCAAAAAGTTTGGCTCTAGGCCCAAATTGGATGTCCCATATCTTATCCCAAACATAGTTGTCTACATACATGATATTTTGAATAACATTGCAAATGGAACTAGTTGAAAATACCCCATTTGGTTCTAGTAACCATTTAACCGAGTCAGGTTTGTTAACTCTTATGGGAACCCTCTTAATGGCTTCCACTGTTTGGGAGTTGAATATAGAATGGAGAACAGACAAATCCCATGAATTTGTTGAGGAATCGATGAGCTAGTGGACCATGGTTAGATTATCGGGGTTTGGATGGTTAGTCAGGTCAACATCTTCGAGCCATAGGTCTTCCCAGATGTTGATAGAGTAACCAGTACCTACTTCCCAAATGCAATGAGGGAGAATTTCATTGAGACCCAGCTGAATGCATTGCCCCATCCATGAGCCAGACTCCTTGATGTTTGGATCAAAAGGGTGTTTACATTTCCGAAAGTATTTGGCTCTTAGAATGAGAGCCCAAGGAGAGGAAAGATTATTGATAAGGTCCCATGCTAGTTTTCCTAATTGAACTAGGTTGTTGGCATTAAGATCTCTAAAGCCCAGACCTTCTTGGTTTGTTGGCTTACACAGAGAAGACCAAGCTTTGAGATAAAGTCCTCTTCTCCCGTCTTTAACTTCCCACCAGAATCTTCTTTGGATTATAGTTAACTGACTTAGGATTTCTTTCGGAATTTGGAAACAGACCATCTGATAGATGGGTAATGATTCCAAGATTGACTTTACAACCACAACTCTGGCTGCTTGAGATAAGGTTCTGCCTCTCCAATTGTTTAGTCTACCAGGGAAGCGTCTAACCATTGCATCAAAGCACTTGATTTTGTTCTTCCTTATAAACATTGGGGTTCCTAGGTAATGTTCAGACATTTTGATCTTCTTTACCTTCAGGATTCTAATGATCACCTTGCCGAACTTTTGGTATCTTTGAAAAGAAGATGCCTGATTATGAAAATAAAACCTAGATAGAGAGATTATTCAACAAAGATTCCACGTCAGCAAGCTGCCTCTTCTGAGCGGGGACAATCAACCAATTAAAATCATATGGGATCTGCACAAGTACCACTAGCATTTTTAGTGACCTTTCTTACGAAAGCACCAGCACTAACAACGTTCTTCACCACTTCGTTAACATCACCATCAGTCTTCTTCACCACTTCGTAGCACGGGCTCTAATTGTCCATCCCATTGTATGTGCTTGTATAGTGTTTGTCCTAGATACATCTAATGGTGATTAAAATATTTGATTGAAAAGTAATAGAATAATAGTATATTATAGCAAATACAAAAAAAAAATTAAAAAAAAATGATGATATTTTAAAAGAAGAATCTAAGACCAAGTTAGAGATTGAATTATTAGAGGGTCAATTTAGAGTCAGACAAAGTGTAAATCGATTATTGGGTACGGTGTTGTAGAAAATGGCTAAATCGATTTAGAGTCAGAAGTCGTACAACACAAAGTGTAAATCGATTAATTCTATTTTTTTATGTACACTCAAAAATATTAGTCCATGAGAACTTTGAGGAAGATATCACCGTAAAATTACCTTTTGGGCAGCTTGACCTCATTTACCTTTTCACCTTCTTGACCTTGCTTAGGTTTCTATTAATACATGGAACTTTAAGGTCTGGTCTCAATTTATCAACCAAGGACCATGCAGAGGAAAATACCTTACAATGACTTACCGTCATTGTTGTTCTTTGGGATGTTTGGACACGATGAAAAACACAAATGTACGGGAATACATGAATTTAAAGGAAAATAGGATAGTTTAAGTCATGTTACGGAATGAAAATTCCAGAACTGCTTTCCCAGCATTCATCTTATATCATACCTGGATTTTATTCTCATGTAAATTCCATGAGGATGGCACCATACGAATTGGCTGGAGTTAAACTGCAATCAAGAATAAAATAGTACTCCTATATATATTGCATCTCACACGACTACTAATTTGAACCATTCATCTTATATCATACCGACTACTTATATCATACTTTTTCACATCCAAAGTATCAGGGATATAAGTTTATCCAAAACCATAATCATGTTAAACCAAAACCAGTCATCTTATTTCATACTGAAAAAGCAGGGGTACTGAAATACAACCAACTTTTCGTTTGGGCTCGTGAGTCTTATGGTCAGATCTGGACGATCTCAAAAATCAATATCAAGACCTGTAACCTGAGTTTGAATCTCAAGGATCAGTCCGACACAAGACAAGGTCTTGGTAAATCCAATGGATGGATTGGGGACAACGATCAGGTTATTAATAACGTACTTCTTGTGTTTGCTTTAATTATATAATCAGAGAATATAATGCGGAAAGTAAAGTACACAAGACACCAAAGATTTTTTTAACGAGGAAACTACAACTGTAGAAAAACCTCGGGACCTCGTCCAGATAGAACACCGCACAGTACAAACTGCCTACAAACACTAGCCTACTATGAGACTTCGGTCTGGGATGTAGCATAGACCAATTCCAACCCTCCAAGTGAACTGGCTATTGTCGCACTCCTTACGTCTCTAGATCCCCCACAGATCGTCACACACTTGATTCCCCTAGCTGACGTCCTTTACAAGCCTGGGAGTTGCTTTAACCGATGTTAAAGGCTTGTGTCAATAATTCCGGCTTTGCAACCTCAATTATCAACTATATGTTTGAACTGTCCTCTATCAGTTTGACATACACAAAGTGACTTCCTTCGGATTCTCCAGGTCATACGGAAATCTGCTTACAAGCGGGGGCTGACAAGTAAACCGAGTAAACTATGCCCAACTTGTCTCTACCTCAGTTGTAACTTATACAATTGTAGCTAACTAGGTCTTACAACACCCAGTGTAGCCGTGCGTTGCTTCCTTTTAACCCTGTGTGTAACGTATCAGTTCTTGAATAGCCTTATATCTAGAAAAGAAGGACCGTAGAATAGACAAGAACGTGATCAGGTTACCAAGGTTACAGGTTACTCTGATTTCAACCACTAAGGTCTTAATCTCCTACCTGTACTTCCCAACTCTCAAGATAAGTCTTTGTAGTCGTTAGGTAATTCGCACAGAGGAACTGCTACCTAATAGAGGATGATTATACCACAACAAGCATTCACCGAAGTGAAAAGAGTTTACGGTCAATTCCACAGAGAAATCTCACGTATGCTTGATGCTTGCGGTTTTTCGTCCCATAATCCTCTATTTATATAGCACTCAATAAGATAGGTTGCTTTGAACTTAAGCAACTAGTTACTTGTCCCACAAGTTTAGGAAACCCCAACTTGTAAACCAAGTAAACAGAGATTTATCTCAATTGGAATTCTTTTAACATTTATCTGCCAAGTGTTTTGTTAGCTCAAAAACACTTTAAGATAGAAATCCAATAGACCAGAGATAATCTTTATCTTATTTACTCATTGAGATTCGTTAGATGGACCACAGAAGATATTTCGTGATATCCAAGTCCAACTAAGAGATAAAGGAGTCAGAGTTTAACCCGGGTGAAAATTCCAGAGAATATTCACCTTGGCCGGTTCGCAAACCGTACATCTGAATTACGACCAAATACATCGAATCTGAGGTTCACGTACATGTACGTGTACAAATTGATGTTTTGGAACTCAGGAGAAAATCCCAAGTCATTGTTCACGAACCGGTTCGGGAACCGTCGTTATTCAGATTAGGGTTTAACTTGGATCCACTGGAAGTTCTGGGCTGGGCCAGTACTTAGACGTTTTAGACGCCCTCAGCTATAATGCACTGGACTCTTGCTCAATAATACTCATTTAGATTCATCCATATCCAACAAGTGATTTGCAAGCAAACCATTGCAATGGACAAATGGTGTCGAATCTATCTCATGCATTCTTGTAAACTTAGTATTCATGGGAACAAATACCAACATAACACATGGTCATGTAGACAAGAATACGATCTCAATCGCTATTAGTATCTCTACTAAAGTATTCGACTATTTCGAAAGATAGAATAAGTAGAATAGAAGAATTTTCATAATAGTCATAACTCCTACTAACCTTTCGTCGATGAAGAATAATTGATGTCTTCTTTGTCTTCACAGTCTTCGTCTTCAAGGTCTCTACTACTCTGTCTATATCCCAATTCTGAAATCTAAACTCTAGTAGGCTAAATCAAGGTTGAGTTTTGACACCTAAAACTGACAACCAGCTTGACATACCAACGCTAGTGGGTTTGACCGGACAATGCCCTAACACATACCGACTACTGATATAAGAAAGATGGGTTTTTTTGCTTTCACTACACGACTATTGATTAGAACCATTTATCTTATATCATACCGTTCGTAGCCTACTTCTCAGTAATCATGTTCTCACCTCAGCT
This sequence comes from Papaver nudicaule, assembly GCA_023529015.1. NCBI lineage: Eukaryota > Viridiplantae > Streptophyta > Magnoliopsida > Ranunculales > Papaveraceae > Papaver > Papaver nudicaule. The sequence continues at coordinate 392 of JAJJMA010113894.1, read as the reverse complement.
TTGATAAATTGGTATCAGAATTTGAGTGCAAATATTTATTTAATTAGAACATGAACCGGGAAGGGAATTGCGGATCTAAGGAGATTGTTCATGATTACAGCCCCATCACCAATACTTGCCTAGACTATATTCAGCAATGCAGCTCTGTTTAAACACATAAGCCGGCTCTATCAAAATGTCCCCAGAAAGTGACGACTAATTTTGTATATGAGTTTCTTCAAATAAAATGCAATCCTAATAGTATAATTATTGTGGAAAAAAAAACTAATGAAAGGGAGAAGGATTGTGGGTTTAGATAGACTTACTTGTTTCATTCTCATTCATGTGTTCGAATTAGTTCCTGCAAGTAAGAGACTGGACATAAGATTTATTGACTGTGTTGCACTGCGCAT
>JAJJMA010113870.1:0-16444 GCA_023529015.1 Papaver nudicaule | reverse complement strand
TAAACTTGGCTTTACAATCCCTAAGTAAAGTCTTTTGTAATTCTCACCTTGTTCGTGAAGAACAGAAATAGCAGAGAACAACCTTATATAGCACACGCACCAGCTAGGATGGTTTGTTAAGCTACATGAATTCTTATTTATAGTGATGGTTGCTTAAAGATAAAGCTAAGATATCTTGTGCAACAAGTTAGCTAGGGACCGTGTAAACGTGCCCGTTACTTAGCTTGCACACAATGTATCTAGCCTCCTTTCACATGTAGATACATTGTGAAAGGATAAACTTTATCCTTTGACTAGGGGATATTCTATAATAATTATCCCTTAACAAGATAGGTGTAACCGAATATTTTGCTATCTTTATCTCTTAAACAAGATAAGTGTACCAAAACCCTAATCAGAATGGACCACAACACATGTGTGAAAGTGGGCCATCGTAGCCAGGAGATGGACCTCAGAAATACGACTGAAAAAACCCTAATCGTGATTTCCGGGGGCGGTTCGCGAACTGCCACGCTTTTAAAAAACGTTCCAGAAAGTTCTAGAAGATTCCAGAAGCTTCCTACTCCTTTTCCCGAATTCAGCTTTTAGCCACGCTTTTCAGTTTCAATAAATCACTCATAACGTCTTCGTTATACAATGGAATTAGGTGATTCTTGAAGCATTAAATTCGTATTTCCATTCAGTATAACATGGAGACCTACTCAAAGGTCAAAGGTTTCCCTCACTATAATCATATGGACCAAATCTCCTCGGGTTAATATACAATGATGTAATTTCACCGTCATAAGCATTGTTCCACATAGTGAGTTCATTACTTCGATAGATAGAGATAAGAATAACAAGAGTTCAAAGAAAATTCAATCTTTACTAACCTTTGTTGATGAATTCCTTGTTGATGTCTCCGTGTGTTCTTCATCTTCGTCTTCAAAGGGTGGAGATCGACTTTAAACCCTACTACCTCTATCCTAACCCGAAGTAAACCTTAAGTAGGCTAAATCAAGAATTGTGTTTTGATACTAAAACTGACAACCAGCTTGACATACCAACGCTACTGGGTTTGACCGAGAAATGCCATAACAATCTCCCCCTTTGTCAATTTTAGTGACAAAACCAATTTACATATGGATTCAAAAGATAAAACAATAAAGCTTTATTCCAGATGTATCTTGATTTCTTGAATTCTTCAACTTCTCCTTTGAGTCTTGATGTGTTTTTTTTAACTCTTGTTGAAAAACTCATAGACAACAACTACAACATATCCAGCTCAAACAAGTTGAAGCTTACATGGATCAATATGCCAACCTATATGTTGTTTATGCAAAGAGTAAGAATCAGGGAAACTTTAAATTACGTGTATCAAAACTTTTAAAGTGATTCTACTCATTCCTAATATGAAGCTTCTTCTTAACTTTAATTACTCCCCCTTACTTGATACTTTGAGAAAAGTACAGCAAGTAAGCACATGATGTTCTCCCCCTATGGTTATGCACCACAAGAACAAGAACCATATGTATTCTCCCCCTATTTGTCACAAAAATATGACAAAGTAGTTCGAGACTAGGGTTTCATAAACCTATGGAATAGGTTAAGCTAACTACTCGCATACCAAGTTTAAGATGGTATAACTAGGAAATCTGAACAAAGATTCCTGAGTTCTCATCTTTTGGAGAAATATAGATACACTTTTCTCCTAATATTCCACAACCACGCTCCCCAAAAAGATTTTTTATTAAGCGCAAGTTCAGTTTAGAACTGTGGTGAAAAATGGGAGAGGGACAAAATCGTAAAACTCATCTCTAACTACGCCTTACCTAAAGGCAATCGCCTATTCAGGCACATCTCTATAGCTCAGAATGCAACCTATTCTATGAGCTGAATATACTCTCTATGAGTTCTCTCTTATAACTCCCGGTGGAGAGGATGATATCATGGTGCAGTACCGATAACCTCACCATCACATAAACCCATTAATCTGCTTCATGTCGATATCGTCTCGAATTCCTCGATATCAGAACTAGATTGCTCAATAGTACATGGTGGAGAGTTAACAGAGACGCATCCTCACGGATTTCCTCTCAAAATATGACTCAACATCTGAGTCTCAATGAAAACCTCAGAAGTACCGCAGCTCCAGGTCTGCCCAGGGCTCTCTGAGAGGCATCAATAGCCTAAACACACTTAAACGAACCGCACTCTAAACACAGAATGGTCTAATATACCATGGATAAGCACGCCATGACTTCAAGTATGCCATAGTGCAAGCGCGCAAGTGCACCATAGCCAAAGTAGCGTAGCCAGAACACGCTACGAAGGGATTAGCCTTGGCCAAAACAAAGTTGGCCAAGGCCGTGGCGCCATAAACCATGGCGCCACAACAAAGTTGGCCTTGGCCAAAGGCCAACGCCGTGGAGCCATGAACCATGGCGCCGTAACAAAATTATCCTTGGCCAAAGGCCAAGGCCGTGGCGTCATAACAAAGATTGGCCTTGGCCTTAGCCAAGGTCGTGGTCTCCAAGACCATGGCACATCCACTATGCGTGTCTCTGAAGCGCCACACTCACGTTTGCCACAGAGTTATAGCCACACAAGCCTGCTCAAACTCAACACAATCATGCAATATCTGCATACCACTCGAGATTTCAAAACATCACACGGGGGGATAACTTTAGGGGTATTGGTCTGGCGGTCTACGACTGTTAGAAAGAAACTGATAGGGATGATGGACAGTTAGGCCTGCACAAGGTCGGTTCGGTTCGGTTTTCTTACTGAACCTATACCTTAAGCCGAAGGAGGTTCGGTTTCTAGAACCAAAACCTTAACCTTAACCTATTTGCTTCGGTTCGGTTTCGGTTCGGTTCACTATCGGTTCGGCTCGGCTTCGGTTCAGTTTCGGTTTTTTGACAGTGGCAATTTTGTAAATAAAACAGTGGCATGTTGGTAAATAAAACAGTGGAAAAAACTGACAGTAACTGCCCATTTATTCTAGGTTTTTCCTGTCAGTATAAGTCCTGTTTCATCCTGCCATTTTTCCAATCACATTCAAACACAAACACAAAGTAGCATAAAAATCCTGCCATTTTCATCCTGTTTCCTGACAGTAACTTTACTTAATACTAAAGTAGCATAAAAATCCATAGGTTCAAATACCACAATCTAACAAGCATAACAAAATAGTCTTAAGTTCAAAGATAAGTCCAAGCAAATGAAAGTAGTACTCCTTGATTATCTAATCGTCCACCACCTCCGGTACTTGACCCAACAACTCTGCAAAACAACCAAGACAACAAGAAAGAGAGTTAAACTCTATAAACATTACATAGCTAAAGTCTAAATATCAAAGAAAATAAAGGATAAGGAAAAAGAAAGCATTACCTTCCTCAATGGAAGAACAATCATCTGGCACAAACTCAGTTAGAAAATCAAGAGCAATGGGTTGTTTTAGCCATGACTGTGTACAAAATAAAGCCTCCACTGTCCTATGGGATAAAGAACTTCTCCATGGAGTGAGCACCCTTTTCCCGGTGCTGAAAGCTGCTTCAGAAGCAACAGAAGACACTGGCATTGAAAGAATATCCCTGGCCATGCAAGATAGAACCTTATACTTGTCACTATTAGCTTTCCACCAATCCAAAATATCAAAAGTAGAACTTCTTGGCTCACGCTCTTCCATTAAATACTTGTCTAACTCTGACCTCCCCTCAACTGATGGGTTCTTCATATGATTTTTGGCCCTTTGTTCAAGAAGAACTTCAATACTCACATCTTGCACAACACTTGGAGTGTCAACTGCACCTCCAAGAGCCATACTAGTTGAACCCTCAACAACACCTGAATGAATAGACTTGTACTCCTCAAATAGTCTCACCATATCTTGCTTCACCTTCTTCATAACACGATCAGTCTTAGGATGACTCCTATCTGCTTTTTCTTCATACAAACACAGCAAAACAAACTCCAAACCACCTTCTTTTGATGTTGGATCAAGTAATCGAGCAAAAAATACAGCTGAGTTCATTAGTTCATATTCCCCCCAATATGAATTATATTTACGCCACATGATATCAGCCATTCCAGAGATAAAAGAATCACCCACAATGTTCCTAAATCTAACTAATTGCTCATGAATAATTGCTAGTTGTCATAAGAATGCATGAGTAGTAACACGGTTAGAAGCAGAAATTTGACAGTAGCATCAAAAAATACCTTCAAACACTTCACAAAGGGATAAATCCACATCTCCATTTGCCAATCCAAACTGTTCTTTTACATATAAAGGGATAAATCGACATCTCCTCACATGAGCTCTGAGAGAAGATGTCCCATGTTTGGTTAAACTAGCCTTTGTTATAGCTGAACAATGCACACACATTGCATGATCAACATCCACCCAATCAAAGTACATCCATATGGAGGGCATTGTTACAGCTGAAAGCCATAACAACAATTTCAATAAAACCATAACAACAAACCCAATAGCATAGCTATTTTCTAGTTGCAGAATGCAATACCAGACTAACACATATGACAAAACAGTCCAATACTATATCCAACAAAATGAACATCAAAAACATGAATATCATTAATACATAGCATAACTGCATAAGCAGGCAAAACAAAGATTGAATCACTGAATTAGCAAACACCACATGACAATAAGACTATAAGTAAATGGCTGAACACAGATGGGTATACTATAATCACATAACAAACCCAACAATGAATCAAACCCAACAATGAATCAAACCCATACCTCAAACTCTCCGAAAAACCACAATTTTAGACCCAATTTCAGAAACCCCCAATTTATACGAACCCTAATTACACCCAAATTCAGAAAACTCTCAATTTAAGAACCCTAAATTTATTTTGTAATTCAAACATAAATCCATACAGAGGAGATAACAGAAAATCATCACGAATTGAAGTTTACAAAAATTTGAAAAAAAAAACTAGGGTTTGTATACTTACAGAATTTATGAATTTTGACGAGATACTAGTTGTAATATTGTGCATCAACTCCTCAACTTTTGCTTCTTATGAATCTTGAGTCTTGACGAGTTTAATGGTTGTTTAATCTTATGAATCTTATGAATTTTCAAACGCCTCTCATCCTCTCCCACACACTGTCGCATGTCGAGCAAAGAAGAAAGAGAGAAAACAATTGAGAGAAGTGAGAAACTGCTGCTAGGGTTTTCTACTACTGACTATATAGCAGAGGATGGACGTCTAAGATTAGATCTAGGAAGGTAAGATGAACGGTTGGTATTAATCGGTTTTTTTAGGATCGGTTCGGTTAACCCAGAGGTCAAACCTGAACCTTAAACCGATGCTGCTTCGGTTCTAGAACTGGAACCTTAACCTTAACCTTATCAATCGTTTTGGTTCGGTTCGGTTTTCTGATCGGTTCTAACGGTTCGGTTCCTCGGTCCGATCGGTTTTCTTGTGCAGCCCTATGGACAGTTACAAGAAAATGGTGCTGAATGGACACGTTCTACACAAATCGAGCAGTTACGGAACTTAACTCACGTCCTCCACTCCTCCACTCTTCCACGACATCCACCTTCTCTGTCAAGAGATCAGGGTGAGTTCAATACTATAAATAGAGGCTTCCTTTATCTTCCAAGGCAGAACACACAAGAAAAACTAGAACATCCTTCTAGAGCATTCAAAAACATTCTCAGAGTCAAAAACACCTAAGCAATACAACACGTTCTTAGCTAGAGCTCTTCATGGTACAGTTTGGCACGGTTTCAACCAAAACCGGTGCCAAAACCGTTAGTTACGGTTTCCTGGTTTTCCAAACTGTACCATCCCATTTATCAAACGGTTCGGTGCAAAACGGTACTGTAACAGTTCAGTTTAAACTGTACGGTTTTGGTAAACCGTTTACAATGTCAGTTTCAAGATACTGACAGTCCAAAAAAAAAAAAAAAAAAAAACAAACAAACTTAAAATTCATTGAAAAAAATAAATCCAGAACCGGCAAGAAGTCTGCCTGGCCTAAACATAAACTCCTGCTAATTGTCATACAGCAAAATAGGCAGCAAGTAACTCAACTGCCAGGCCTTAAATACACCAAAAAAGGCAGAATAGGTAACTGAACTGCCATGCCTTATTTACAACCCCTACTGGTTAGTTGCACTATTAGTCTATTACGATGTCTACTACTACTTTTCCCTTCTCCAGCCACAGAAGCAATCCTTTCTCCTTCTCCAACCAAACATCGACAAAATGCACCTACAACCAAACACCAAAGTTAGATGCAATCCGCAAAGAGAGTCTACATTCAACATACATCATATACAAATTTATACCATTTAATAGACTCCCAAATAGAGAGAATATATTTACCTATAGGCATAGCAGGGTGGAAGAACGGAGCCTTGAACATCTCTTTAGATGGGAAAGTAAGGAAGATGTACCATGCTTCACTTTTGAGCCCTGAACTCAGTATTACAGTAAACACACCTTGCCACTGGAGCATCAGGATGTTCTTCTACGAAGTAACCTTTCGTGTATACCAAAAACAGTTGAAAGCACATCACCACCCTTCGTGCACCAGGATGTTCTTGCGTGGCCCTGAACGGCCAGATAAACCAACAACAGTTGAAAGCACATCAGTACATCACCACCCCCAGCAGCACCCCCATTTGAAGGTATAAGAGATGGAGGTGGCGACATTTGAACCAGTAGAAGCATGCATATAAAAAAAAACATCTATGTTTAAGGCATAAACCTACAGACCATATAATTCTCTCACTCCATTGCCATTCACTATCAATCTACTCTCATCTCTCTCACTGTAAGCAATAACATATAATTCATTCATTAATGAAAGCATAAACCTACAGAGCATAAATCTTCAGGCTCAATCAAGCATATAAAAGAAAACCCAAAATCAAAAATCCCTAATTATCAAAAACCCCCAAAATATTTCAATTTATGAACCCTAATTTTTAATTCTACTGAAATTGGAACTTATATTATTGAAATCAAAGAAAGAATAATAAGTATTGGTAAGAAAACTTACAATTATTAGTACTCATGATTGATAGTGGCTCTAAATCCTTGAAGTTGAACGTTTAACAAGTTTGAAAGACTGTGTGACTGTGTCTTTGGTAAGAAGAAGAATTAGTAAGAAGAAGAAGAAGAAAGACGACGATGAAGAGGAGTTGAAGAAGAAAGAAAGTATCATTCACTGGTTCACTCTCTTAACAAGGTAGTACTCTGTGTCTGTGGTAGGCTATGTGAATATTCTCGATGGAAAGAAACGAAACAAATAAGGGGAAATAACTTAGGGTTTATGATCTAATGGCTAAAACAGATCTAGATCTAACGACTATGATATAACGGTTTAAACCGTTATTTTACGGTACGGTTTCAATCAAAACCGATCCCAAACTGTTAAGTACGGTTTTCTCACATTCAAAACCATGTCGTGCCGTTATGTGTTTGGTACGGTTCGGTTTTGCCCTAAACGGCTTGGTACAATGCGGTTTTCACGGTTTCACGGTTTTATGCTAAGCCCTATTCTTAGCCTTGGAGATTTCCAGTCAACCTCACGACGGAGATCCTGAACTCTTACACCCAAAACACACTCTCAACCTGATCTCAAGTTTCTTCGCTGTTTCCCTCCCTATATCAACCTCTATCCTCTCTGTGACCGAAGCAGGACGTGAACGGCCATTTACTTGTTAGGCTCGTCTTGTTTGACTTTGATCCCGAGCATTACAAAAGTACCCAGAGACGGTACATTGTTTTTCCAGGTAAAAAAAAGAACTCTCCCCCATGTGGTGTTATTTAATAAAGAACAACTTACAAAGCCTAACATAGACAAAACAATTTAATGTTATCCAGTATTCCTTTGTTTACAATTCTCTTTTCTTAGCCATTTCTTAAGAAATAAGAATACGATCACAAAAAGTCTTCTCTTCTTAAAATAAGAAGGTAATATAACTTTTGTGATATCTATGACTTTGATAATCTAATCATCACTAGGATAACAATAAATAAAGTCATGTTGGCAATACCCACAGCATGATCAGGAAGATCACGTATTGCCTTCTAAGATACAAACTCGTGTTAACAAGATTTGATTTATTCTTAGAGTAAAGGATTAACTTTTTCACATGGAGTTTCACCAATAAGTGTGAATAAAGTTTTCCTTGGAACAAAGATCACGTTGGAGTGCATAAGATATTCTCTTTTAAGATCGAATCCACGTATTTATGAGTTTCATGAGTCTCTGTTAAACACCGCGTGAAAATCCCAGAGGATATTCACCTTGGCTGGTTCGCAAACCGTCCATCTGAATCACGACCAAATGCATCGAATCTGAGGTTCACGTACTAGTGCGCGTACAAATTGACGCTTTGGAACTGAGGAAAAATTCCCAAGTCACTGTTCACGAACCGGTTCAGGAACCGTCGTTATTCAGATTAGGGTTTAACTGGATCCGCTGAAAGTTCTGGGTTTGGCCAATACTTAGACGTGTGATACGCCCTCAGCTATACTTCAACATATTCAAAATAGAATATAACTCCTTAGATTCACCATTCCCCTATGTTTGATTTGCAAGCAAACCATTGCAATGGAAGTGTATTGAATCTAACTCATAATGATCCTATAATCGTAGTACACCAAGAAAGTATACTAACACAACAAGAATGTCATGTCGGTAGGATTCACTCTTTGTTCAAAACAAAAGTCATAAACTTTGTTTGCAACTTGTATATTTAAGAACTCTTAAAACCAAGTTGAGTTAGAGAAACATGAAAGATACATATTCATATTCAAGGATATGAAAACCTTTAAAAAAATGAATATTAACTTGATCAATGTTAATGACATACCTCTATGCAATCTCCAACCGGGTTAGTGCCCTATTCTTGTGCTTTACCTCACCGTATCAATCGAAAGGGCACTACATGGTGAGGCCGCACAAACACAATCAAGTTGTGTTAGGGTGAACAATTTCTTGTTCACCTTTGGTGGTTAAAACAGGATCTCCTACATCACTGGGTTTTTCACCAGAAGTAGCTTTCGGCTTAGAGTTCTTTGCCTTTCCCTTTTTGAGGAAATTGAGAAAAAAGTCCCTCATTCTCTCGGGCCTTCATAATTATCCTTCAAGGGACATTTGTGAAGTGCTTAGTCAGCCACAAGATATTATATATTCTTTTAATTCCAATTCTAACCTCTCGTGTATTTGCCAAGAGAAATCATCTCAGATCTTAAAAAAAAAAGTTCTCTCTGTTAACTTCTTCTTCTTCCCTGAACAGCGTCGCCACTACCATCTTCATCGCTCCACCACCTCCATCGCTATGGAACTCAAATTAAATTCTAATCATCATCGGCAGCAGAAAACAGTAGCTAATCGTCATGATTTGTTCTTCCTCTCGTTGAAGACGAACAACGACTACAGATCGAGAGATTCAATTTCAGCTTTCGTTTTGTTTGAGATATTCAACATTAGCAGGTATGAATCTTGTTATCTTGTTTTTATTTCGTTGTTGTGATAATGAGTTGGAGATCGATAATCACTAGATTTCGATATCGACTTTATTTTAGGTTTAAATTCACAAATTCAAACTCGATTTCGAGTTGTTTATGAATATTTTAATCTCTAATTTTCGATTGTTGAGATAGATAAAAAAATTAGGTTTTGAAATTGAAGGTTTGATTTTGTTGTTACAGGAAGAGCTGGAATTCCTATGGAAGTTATGGTATTGATGGTAGTTTGTAGATGAGTATACGGTTCGTGTTGTCGATGTTTTCGCTATGCCTCAGAGTGGTACTGGTGTTAGTGTTGAAGTTGTTGACCATGTCTTCCAGACTAATATGCTTGATATGCTTAAGCAGACCGGCAGGTCAGTTCTCTCTCTCTTTCTATACTGTCAAGCTCATGTTTTTGTTTACTAGATATATTCACAGTGGCTTGTTTGTAAGTCTTTGTAGTTTGTTGAACCTTATAGGGTGAATTGAATCTTACATGTTAGGATGGTAAAATTTCCATTGACACTAATATCTAGCTGTTGAGTTTGACATTGTTGGGTTAATATTTGTTAGATCCCTCTGCCCAAGACTAATAACTCAAGTTTTTTCTTTTTGATGGTGTCTTTTGAATCAAGTATGCATTCTATGCCGGAAACAAGTACCTGGATTCCCCTGCAGATGTATATTAGCTTAGCTCACCCTACATACTGGTTGCATAAGCTTTCTTCGGCTGTTTGCCTCTTTGAGTGACTGGCTAAAGAATGTAGTAGTCATTAATGAGTTCTGCAGACAGGTAGTTTATGCTTGTATTCATAAATGTCTCGTCCTACGCCTTCAGATGTAGTCCCTTGGTCTCTAATTATTACCAATTATAATGGCTCTATGGTTATGTTTTTGGCGATTCTCAGTTCTCTAGTTTTAAAAGTTAGCTATGGAGAATGTGATTATCTAAGTAATGGAGCGAACAATTCTCACCAGTTATAACTCTTTGCTTAAAATTTGAATACTGATAAAGCAATTCTATATAATGGACCACATTGGCTTTCCTTTCATGATAAATCCATTGGAATTATAACAACCTTTACCTGTTCAAGTTGATTTTGTTTATTTCTTTGTGACGTTTGTAAGCTAATTATTTCCACATGCATTTGCAGACCGGAGATGGTGGTAGGATGGTAACACTCGCATCATGGATTTGGTTGTTAGATTTTTGGTGTTGATATTAATACACAACAGGTATGGTAGAGTTCAATCTTGTTACTGTGCTGATCATATTAAGTGCTAGTGTCCAACCCACAAACTTTAGTATTCCTCAAATTTGTGAAGTCATAGGTCTTCTGAGAAGTGTGAAAACTGAGACAAAGGAAGTTGTTTACTTTTCTCAAGGTTTATTCAGTTTATAGCTTACAGTGTCATGTTTTACTCTTTTCTTGTGTATCAAAGGTCTGAATTCAAAGTTTTTTGGGGGGTCATGGTGCTTGTAAGAATTTTGCCCTTGTTTGTATGCATAAATTCGTTATTTTGCATAACGAAACCAGAGTATTTCCCTCGAAAAGAGGATGTTATTTTGCAGAACGAAACACTCACAGACTTCTATACCCTGGTTTCAGGCGATGTGGTCATAACTGATCTTCTTTTTTCTGCATACGAGGTTCACTTGATATAGTGTCATTCATTTACTTGAGCATTTCAGTTCTCCTTGGCGATGTTCTTATCTTGTGTCTCATAAATGTCATCACAGATTATTAATTGCATTTGTTGAATAATCTTTTCAGGGATGCTCCTTATAGAGAACTCTATGTTATCATGAATCTGTGGTGCAATGGTAGCACAACTGACTTCATGTCGGAAGATGCGTGTTCGACTCACGCTAGGTTCACTCGATAAAGATTGAAAGGAAATCGGTACAAACTAGGTAAGTTGGTTCTATCTTTTGGTGCCATCTTGACTAGTTGGCTTCTCGTTTTGCCTAGATGGCTTCCCATTTTGTTGCCATCTTGGCAAGTTGGCTTTTCATTTTTCCTAGCTGGCTTCCCATTTTGTTGCCATCTTGGCTAGTTGGCTTTTCATTTTGCCTAGCTGGCTTCATGGTTGGTGCCAACTTGCCTAGCTAGCTTCATGGTTGGTGCCAACTTGCCTAGATGGCTTCACATTCTGGTGCCATCTTGGCCAGTTGGTTTCACATTTTGGTGCCATCTTAGCTAGTTGGCTACGCATTTGCCTAGCTGGCTTCATGGTTAGTGTCAACTTGTCTAGCTGGCTTCACATTCTGGTGCCATCTTGGCTAGCTGGCTTATCATTTTGGTGCCATCTTGGCTAGCTGGCTTCAGGGTTAGTGCCAACACTCCTAGTTGGCTCTTCGTTTTGTCGTACAAACTTTGTTAGTTGGCTTAGTTTTCTGATATATACTACTTGTGCTAGTTGGCTCACATAGGAGCCAACTAGCCAAGTTTGCTCAATTTTGTTTCGTGACCACTTGGCTAGTTGGTTCCGTTGCGGTGGTGGTGGAGGTGGTGGAAATATGGTGGCAGCGGTGGTGGAATGTGGTGATGGTGGTGGTGGTGTAATGTGGCAATGGTTGGTGGCGGTGGTGTAATATGTTGGTGGCGGTGGTGGAATGTGGTGGTGGTGACGGTGGTGGTGGTGGTGCAATGAGGTGGTGGCGGAATGTGGCGATGGTTGAATGTGGTGGTGGTGGCAATAGCGGTGGTTAATGTCGGTGGTGTCGGTAGTTAATGTCGGTGGTGGTGATTGGTGACGGTGATTGGTGGTTGAATATGGTGGTGGGAAGTGGAGGTGGTGGCGCTGGCAATGGTGGAATATTGTGGTGATGGTGGTGGTTGAATGTAGAATGTGAAATATGGTGGTGGGATGTGGTGGTGGTGGTGGTGGTGGTGGCGATGGTGGTGGCGGCATGTGGCGGTGGTGGTGGTTGTGGTGGAATGCGATTGTGGTGGCTGTGGTGAAATGTGGTGGTGGTGGTGGTGGTTGTGGGGGTGGATGTATTAGTGGTAGTGTTGGTGGTGTGATAGAGAGATGGATGTAATTAGTAGAAGAGGAATTATATGGGGAGGGTATTTAAGTAAGCTTAATTTTTAAAAGGATAAGGTTTCTAGAAGAGAGGGGTATTTATGAAGTTGTATAAGGCTATTTGTGAAGGGGTTGATTTTGAGGGGTATTTAATGAATGAACCCTCCTTTTTTCCTGTTTTTCACCAGTAACCCAAGCATCTCGTGTTGTGATTGCATCATACCAAGCATTTTTTGGTTAAGTGACACAATATTTTCCATGAATTCTCTTTGGGTAGCCTCACTGGGGTGATCATTCCCTTTGGCATTTATTGCTCTACCAATATTCTTTGGTATCCACTTTTGAGTGGTCTTAGGAGCAATAAGATCTTTCTTCCCATCTTTCTCAATAAGATTGCTTGAGAGAGAATTGGATTGACCATTCTTTTGCAAGTTAGTCGACTTCCAATTGGGAACATCAGATCTCGTCTTTGCTTGTACAAAATTATTTTCCTTTCTGTAATTATGACGATTACGAGAGGACTTTGTAGAGCGTTTATAGGCAAAACTTGGCTTGTCATAATTCTGTTTCTTATGCCTAAAGGTTGGACGTTCACAACGTAGATCTCTAGAAGATGCTCTGTTGTTGTTAGGTTTGACGTTAATCTCCAAAACAACGGGAATAGTCGAGCCATTGGCTTTCTCATTCCTTTTACGGAATCTGCAACTTCTGGCCAAGTGACCTTTACCTCCACAGTAAAGGCAATTTTTAGTAACAAAAGGAGTGGGATGCTCATTGTTACCTGGATGTGCATGTGCTTTCTTTGGAGCTTGATAAATCTTGCTCTTCTTCTCCTTGACTTGTTTTGGAGGTAGATCACCTTGAGGATCAGTAGTAACCTTATGTTGAGAAGAATCCTTAGCCTTGACAAATTTCACTTCTTTGTTAATACTTGGAGCGTCTATTCCTTTATAGCCCAAACCTCGTGTGTCACGATGATTTTACTCGCTCCTAACATTAAGTTTAATTTTTCTGAGCTATTGTTCAACTCTTTCAACGTCTTGATTTTGGCAAGAGCATTAGCCAGATCAGTTTCCAAGCTATTATTCAACTCTTTTAATGTCTTGATTTCAGCAAGAGCATTAACCAAATCAGTTTCCAGACGTTTTTCCCTAGTGAGAAAAGTGTTTTCTTTTTCTTCGAAACACTTTTGTTGAGTGACTATCTTTGCATCAGATGCAATAAGCTTTTCATTCAACTTACAGAGATTATGGCGAAGATTTGCCCTTTCCAGTTCTTTCGAACGTAACTCCTTGTCAAGATCTTTTACTTTACTATTGAGAAAATCAAAACAGCCAGTATAAAGACCTTGATAACACCTTTTCAAATTCTTGTTATCTCGAGAGAGTTGAGATAGAATTTCAAGAAGCATAGAGTTAGGTGTGCTCTTGAAAGAAGGAGTTAAAACCTTAACGATAGCTGAAACATCCTCTTCTACTTCTCTCTCAATGTCTGAATCAGGGTAATCATCATCCATATGCATATTCTTTTGGAGAAAATATTCCCAATCTTCAGATTCTACATCACCAACAAGAGTATCATGTCTAGTAGATCCAATCAGGGCTTGTTCAGTCCTTGATTGCGAAGACGAAGTATCGTTAAGATTTGGTTCAACACTTTTAACAAAATCAACTTCTGCATGAATAACAAAAGTGCCTCCAGATAGTACGTTACAAGCTTTTACGCTTTGTCCCATAACTCACTAGCCGCGATAAACACAGACAGTTACGTCTTTTATGTGTTCACCGGTTCTGATACCAATTGAAAAAGAAGGGGTACCGAAATACAACCAACTTTTCGTTTAGGCTCGTGAGACTTATGGTCAGATCTGGACAAATTGAATTTCAATATCCAAATCTGTATAACCTGAGTTGTGATCACAAATGATCAATTCTTACAAAGACAAGTCTCTGTAAATCTTTATTCAAGATTTGGAATCAACGTCAGGATATGAATAACGTACGACTTGTATTGTAATACCCCGATTCGGCAGGTAGGGTTCGCCTATTGGAATATAAGTAATGGTTTGTCCTTTCCTAACACCGAGGCCTTTTCAAGCATAATTAACTCAGTAGTTGGAAAAAACTTTGCAGTTAAGCGTGCTCGGGCGGGAGTAGTCCTGGGATGGGTGACCTCCCGGAAAGTTGCTGCTGGATGACCGCAGCGGTGCCCGTTGAAAACCCCACACAGCCGGATGACCGCAGTGGTTAAGTGGGGACAGTATCGGTGGAGGGACGGGTTGTTACAGATGGTATCAGAGCCTACGACGGTTCACCCGTCGAGGGTGGGAGAGTACGCTGGACGGGTTGTGTGCCAGGTAGCTCGTCTCATGAGGGGCAGGGAACGTCGGAGATCTAGGCTTGAAAACTATATTCCGGAGCCGGGGACGGCTCCAATTTAAAGGTGGTGGTATTGTAATACCCCGATTCGGCAGGTAGGGTTCGCCGATTGGAATATAAGTAATAATTTGTCATTTCCTAACACCGAGGCCTTTTCAAGAATAATTAACTCAGTAGTTGGAAAAAACTCTGCAGTTAAGCGTGCTCGGGCGGGAGTAGTCCAGGGATGGGTGACCTCCCGGGAAGTTGCTGCTGGATGATCTCAGCGGTGCCCGTTTAAAACCCCACACTGCCGGATGACCGCAGTGGTTAAGTGGGGACAATATCGGTGGAGGGACGGGTTGTTACAGATGGTATCAGAGCCGACGACGGTTCACCTGTCGAGGGTGGGAGAGTACGCTGGACAGGTTGTGTGCCAGGTAGCTCGTCTCATGAGGGGCAGGGAACGTCGGAGATCTGGGCTTGAAAACTATATTCCGGAGCCGGGGACGGCTCTAATTTAAAGGTGGTGGTATTGTAATACCCCGATTCGGCAGGTAGGGTTCGCCGATTGGAATATAAGTAATGGTTTGTCCTTTCCTAACACCGAGGCCTTTTCAAGCATAATTAACTCAGTAGTTGGAAAAAACTCTGCAGTTAAGCGTGCTCGGGCGGGAGTAGTCCAGGGATGGGTGACCTCCCGGGAAGTTGCTGCTGAATGACCGCAGCGGTGCCCGTTTAAAACCCCACACTGCCGGATGAGCGTAGTGGTTAAGTAGGGACAGTATCGGTGGAGGGACGGGTCGTTACATGTGTAGCTTTAATTATATAATCAGAGTTATAAATGCGGAAGGTATAGCACACAAGACACCAGAAGTTTTGTTCACGAGGAAACTGCAATCCAGCAGAAAAACCCCGGGACCTCGTCTAGTTTGAACACCACACAGTATTAACTGTCTACAAACACTAACCTACTATCAGTAGACCGATTCCACCCTCCAAGTGAATCAGCTACTGTTGCACTCCTTACGTCTCTGGACCCCACAGATTTTCACGCACTTGATTCCCCTAGCTGATGTCCGTTACAGGCCTATAAGTTGCTTTATCCGCTATTAAAGGCTTTTTGTACTCAAACCGTCTTTCGACAGAGAATACGTAAAGAACAATTTTCCCTTTAGATATAATCAAGGTTTTGGAAAACTTGTTTTGTGCTTTTGAGGAACCTTACACAAAGTTAGGTATCAAAAACACACAATTAGGGTTTGCACGAGATTCGTGACGACCTAATTGTATTCTTACAAGAACAACTAGAAAACCTAGCAAGTCTTGCAGAATCTCTAATCTATATGTCTACCAACAAAAGCTGATATACAAAATAGATCGTATCTATCAATCCTGTTTTTACAACCTATAATCCTTGAATGACCTTATTGCAGAAGAGAAGGACCATATAATAGACAAGGATTATAATGGTTTACCTGGATACAAGTTCAGAACTATCTAGAGAAGAAAGATAGTTAAACTTGGCTTTACAATCCCTAAGTAAAGTCTTTTGTAATTCTCAC
>JAJJMA010113866.1:8026-19532 GCA_023529015.1 Papaver nudicaule | reverse complement strand
ACTGGCGGGGCGCGTTGTTAGGCGACCCCCCGAGTATGTTTTTGTTTTTGTTTATGTGCCTCGTGGGCTAAATCTCTTTTACTGGTAGGGCGCGTGTTGAGCGATCCTCCGAGTATATTTTCGTTTGTGTGCCTTGTGGGCTAAATCTCTTTTACTGGTAGGGCGCGTGTTAGGCGACCCTCCGAGTATGTTTCTATTTATGTGCCTCGTGGGCTAAATCTCTTTTACTGGTGGGACGCGTGTTAGGCGATCCTCCGAGTATGTTTTCGTTTGTGTGCCTTGGGGGCTAAATCTCTTTTACTGGTAGGGCGCGTGTTAGGCGACCCTCAGAATATGTTTCTGCAGTTTGATAGCGGTGTGTTAATCAGTTGGTATAACGCCTGTCTTAGAGTGGCCGCGTATCAGGCGTAATACCACCGAGCGTGTTCCAAAATAGGAAGCGTGTTCAGTGCGCTCCTGAGGCAGCGTGTTCAGTGCGCTCCTTATGGGTTTTCGGTGCCCAACCGACCAGGGTGCTCAGTGCCCTTTAAAGTCGATTTTGTTGTAAAAGGAGGCGTGTTCAATGCGCTCCTGGAGTGATTATGTTTATCATACCCTTTGGGTTTTCAGTGCCCACAAATAATTGATCTTAAACGAACAAGCATATATTTCTCTTGCTTTTTCTTAATGGTTTACATTAAAAAATAAATAAATAAAGGTAGGAGTTATTACCAATATCCTCTGCCCCTATCTTCTTATGCATAGTATAATTTAATCCATTTGCCATTAATCGGGGTATCAATCTCCTCACCGTTTACGCGGTTAAGATAGTAGTAGCCGCTTTCTGCAACTTTCCGCACAATATAAGGTTCGCGCCAATTTGCTGCAAATTTCCCCGCTTTGGCTTTCCTTTGTACGTGCTTCGCGATTTTTAGTACGATATCCCCGACTTCAAAGGAGCGTGGTATTACCTTTTTGTTATAATGCCGCGCCTTTGTAGCTCTGTAAGTTTCAGCAAAATTTTCTGCCCTTGCCCTTTTTTCAGCAAGCGCATCGAGATGTGCAATTCTGCCTACATCATCCGGTTCTGCGCGACTAGCCACCGCTACTCTGGCTGAGGGCACCGCTACTTCCGCTGGTAGAACGGCATCCTCTCCATATACTAAGGAGTAAGGAGACACCCCTGTTGAACTTCGCCTGGAGATCCTATAGGCCCACAGCGCCAGAGGTAGTTGCTCGTGCCAGCTTCTGTGATGGTCATGGACGGTTTTGCTCAGGATCCTAAGTAATGTCTTGTTGGTGGATTCCGCCAATCCGTTCCCTTGTGGGTAATACTCAGTCGATGCATGTTGCTTGATGCGATATTTGGCCAATAGATCTGCCACCTTTTGGTTGATAAATGAAGTACCGTTGTCTGAGCGGATGATCATTGGCGTGCCGAAACGACAGATGATGTATTCCTTGATAAATGCAGCGACAGTTTCTCCTTCATAATTCCGTAGAGGCGCTGCTTCTACCCATTTAGTTGAGTACTCCGTAGCTGTAATTATGTACTTGTGCCTCCCTGAAGATAGAGGGCTTATAGGACCAATCAAGTCTAAACCCCAGCTGTGGAAAGGCCACGGGGCGACTATACTGTGCAATCCCTTGTGTGGCGCTTGGATGACATTCCCGTGGAGTTGGCAGATCTCACATTTCCTTACAAAATCTGCTGTGTCCGCCTCCATGGTTGGCCAGTAATATCCCCCATCATGAACGTGTATAAATAATTTGCGCTTTCCTTGATGTTCCATTTCATGTGCTTTGGTCATTACTGTTCGCGCTTCTTCATTGCTTAGACATCTTAAGGCGTCGTTGTTGAAACTTCGTCGGTACAATACCCCTTCGTTGATGAAGAAACGCGCTGCCTTCTTTTTTATCACTGAGGCTTCTACTTCATCTCCCGGGAGCGATCCGTTCTTTAAATAATTTAAGTACGGCTGCCTCCAGTCCAATTCTTCGACTGTGCAAATTTCCGACGGTTGTGGTGGTGATTGGCACTCCGCGCAATTGTTCTGCAAGGTTGCAGCTTGTGTTGCCATCTCGGGCCAGTAGTATCCTTTCCTTTGTATTCTTCTGTATAACGGAACCACTCCTGAGTGTCCACAAGTTTCTCGATGGACCTTGTCCAGGAGACCCATCGCTTCTTGACTCCCTATGCATCGTGCTAACGCTCCACCTGCCATTCGGTAGTATAGCAGCCCCTTGATGACCACGAAAGACTTCAGCTTTTTAAACAATATTGACCTTTCTTCTTTTGTCTTGCCGAGCTCTCTCATGACTCCTTTCCTCCAGTCGTTTTCTTCTTCAAATTTCATCTCCCGTAGCCATGTGCTAGGCAGCTCTTGCCTGTGCACTGTGATCGATCCTTCATCTTTGCCATTCAAATTGATCTTTGCCGCGAGCGTAGCCAAGGCGTCTGCGTGTCTGTTCATGGCTCTTCCAGTGTGTCCCAGTTCTATCTGGATAAACTTGGCCATCTGCTCTTGTGCCTCTGCGCGATAGGGCGCCAGTCGTTCTTCTTTGACTTGGAATTCTCCCCCCGCTTGACTTGTAACCAGCTTTGAGTCACCATGTACGTGAAGTCGTTGGAGTTTCATCCGCTCCGCCAACTTGAGCCCTATTAGAAATGCCTCGTACTCAGCCATGTTGTTGCTACAAGCGAAATCTAGTTTGAAAGCGAACGATAGCAGCTCCGTTTCGGGCGTTTCGAATACGATGCCTGCTCCCCCATACGTTCCATATGACGACCCATCGAAATACATGTCCCACATGCTTTCTTCCTCTAGTTCTGCTACCTCCCCAGGGATGTCTTCGTGAATATCCGCCTCGTCACTTCCTGGGAACGCGGCTAACAGATCTGCGATTGCTTGACCCCTGACGCCTCGTGGTCTCTGGTAATGCAACCCGAATTCCGACAGTTGAAGGGACCATCGTGCAGTTCGCCCAGTTAGGTATGGACGTTCCGCTAGATAAACCATGGGGTTTGCCGCGGCAACCACCACCGTTTGGTGTGCTAACAGGTATGGTCTTAGCTTTTGCGCTGCGTAGATGAGGGCCAGGCATGCTTGCTCTATGCGAGGGTACCTCACCTCGGCCTTCTTCAGCAAACGACTTACGTAATATATAGGAAAAAGTTGGTCATTTCCCAAATCCTGTGCGAGTAGCGCTCCTATCGCTTCGGTCGTGTATGCTAGGTAGAGATGTAGCCGCTCGCCTGGTATCGGGGGTCGGAGAACTCGTGAGCAAGTTAGGCATCGCTTGATGTTATCGAAAGCGATCCGCTGGGCATCCCCCCATTGGAACGTAGATCCTTTCCTCAGGAGTGGGGTGAAAGCGGCCATCATCTGGGCGAGACCTGGTATGAATCGCCTAATATATGATATTTTCCCTAGAAAACTCTGAAGCTCTTGTGTGTTGGAAGGGCTGTCCATGCTAAGGATCGCTTGTGCCTTCCCTGGATCCACTTGAATCCCCGTGCTGGTAACGACGAAACCCAAGAACTTGCCCGATGTAACCCCAAAAGCGCATTTTAAAGGGTTCATCTTAAGCTTGTACTGTTTGCAGCGCTCGAAAACCGTTCGTAGATGGTCGATATGGTCTTCCCTCTTTCGAGATTTAACCACGATGTCGTCGACATATACCTCTACTTGTCTGTGGATTAAGTCATGAAAGATTGAAACCATGGCGCGTTGATAGGTGGCCCCCGCGTTCTTTAACCCGAAAGGCATCACCACATAGTAAAAACATCCGAATGGTGTCTGGAACGCTGTCTTGTGCGCATCCACAGTGTTCATTCTAATCTGATTGTAACCACTATACCCGTCCATAAACGAAAACATTTGATGGTTACTAGTCGCGTCTACTAGCATGTCGATGTTTGGTACGGGAAACTCGTCTTTCGGACAGGCTCTGTTCAAATCTCTGTAGTCCACGCAGCAACGAATTTTTCCATTTTTCTTTATTACCGGCACAATGTTGGCTAGCCACGGCGCGTTTTTTATTGGTTTGATGAATTTTGCTTCCGCTAATCGCTCAATCTCTTCCTTTATCGCTAGCGCCACATCTTTGTGAAATACGCGGCTCCTTTGTTGTACAGGGCGCGCGTAGGGTAGAACATCCAGAGAGTGTGAGACCAATTCCGCATCCAATCCTGGCATCTCGCTGTATGTGTAGGCGAAGACATCCCTATATTCTTTTAATAGTTCAATCATTTTCCTCCGTTCTTCCTTCCCAAGTGACGCGCTGATTTTGATCAACTTTTCTTCCTTATCGCCGATATTAACTTCTTCTATTTCGTCCAACGATGGTATGTCTGTAGGCTCTTCCACTGGTAATGACCCCGCCGTTACTTCTTCTTCCTTATTAGGAGATGATGTCATCTGGCTTGTGGATGCTTCACACAATTGCTCGGATGGCAACACCTCCGCTGATTGCTATAATCTATAAATGTGTCCTCCGTCTTTAGTGGTGAAACGATGGAAACGAGGCTCTGGTCCTGTCTTTGATCTCTTAGTCCCTGCCGGTGCCACCAATCTTTCAGCGTTAAATACAGACGCCTTTTCTTCAACCTTCCTTTTTTCTTTGGGCATCTCCAGACGAGTGGGATCAAAGACTGAGATTTTACTGTCCTCTTCCCACTTTGGTAGAGGAATCGTTCGAGACAAGCCTATTACAGCCGCTCCTTCCTGTCCTGTCGGTTGATAAAAAACTGCTTCCGCCATGTATGCTTCCTCGGGTCCAAAAGGGTTACTTGTGGCTGGCACCCTGTATTCTCTTCCTCCGATGCTAGTCTTGATGCATTGGTGATAGGTAGACGCCACAACATGATGGTCGCGTATCCATCCGCGCCCTAGAAGCAAATGAAACGAAGTGTGATCGTCTAACACATGGAAGGGCACTGATGCTTTAATCGGCCCAATGGTCATAGCGAGGCATATCACCCCAATTGATTCTTGAGTGTGCCCTCCAAAACCGCGCACCACTGTTTTCCGTTCTCTGATCTCCTCCCTCGGTATCCCCAGTAAATCCAAGGTGTGCACCGAAACAAGGTTTAATGACGCTCCTCCGTCGATGAATACTCTCCTCAGCTGCTGCTTGTTAACCGTTGCAGTGAGGTACAAGGGACGCAAGTGTTCCCCAGGAATGCAGATATCGCTGTCGTCAAAAGTGATCCTTCCTCTTGATAGCGCCTGGTGACCCGCTGCTATAGCGGCGATTGCCTGAGATGCCTCCCTGACTTGGTCTTCACTGAAGCCAAGGGAATCGAAGAATTGTTGCGCGATGATGGTCTTGGAGAACTGGAAAGCAACAGCGTGTGTCCCTTCAAAGCCTTGTTGCCCATTGGACAGCTCGCACGCCTCTTCCTTGGAATCCTCCCATGCTGCCCATCCCTCGTCTCTAGGGTCATGGGAAATCATCATGGCGTGATGTTTAGGCAATGGATCTTTGTCAATTTGTTGTCGCCCGAGGTCTATCTCCCCGGCTCTCTCTTTTCTCCAAAATGCATTTCGCACACCGTAACAATTGAGGGTCGAGTGATTTACCCTTCTATGATAGTGACAGTATCGTTCATGCGCCTTGTTCACGGTATTTATATCCACGACAGCAGGCGGCAAATTGATTTCACCATTAGCGGCCCATTGATCGACGAGGTTTTCAATTTGCTCCTTGGTGCAAGGTATAGGCGCTGGAATAGGGCGCTGAGAATTATTTCCTCCTCGTGTCCCTTGTGGTGCGGCACCTTGGTATGGCTGGAAAGGCGCTTGTCGCTTATTTCCCGGAACAGGTCCACTGCTAGTAACAGCCGCACTTAGTGAGTTAACGGAATTGTACCACGTCTGCTCCACCTTCGCCTGTTGAAAGATTCCAAGGCAATCTGACAGTCGTGCTGTAGCCTCCTCTAACTCCACGAAGGTTTGAAATTGAAAGTTGGATAAAGCGAAACGCAGGGTGGCAGTCATCTTTCCCACGCAAATCTCAACCAGCCTGTCCTCTGGCACCTCTTCACTTAATTGGAGCGCGTGACTCCGGAACCTCGTGATGTACTTCAAAGGATCTTCATCAACCCCCATTGTTGTTCGTGCTAAGTCGACCGATGTCACTCGCCGTTTTGCAGAGAAAAACTTCTTGAGAAACAGACGCGCCATTTCCTCCCATGTCGCTATGCTTCCTGGTTTTAGGTTGTCGTACCATGTGTATGCAACGTCAGACAGCGATTTCGAGAATTCTTTCAAGCATAGATTTCCATCTTTTGCATGCTGGTTCATTGCCGAAAGGAAGCGGCCCAAGTGCTCTTGTGCATTTCCTTGCCCCGTGTATACTTTGAATTTTGGTGATGTATAATCGCGCGGGAACTTGTAGGTGACTACTTCTTTCGTGTAAGGGGGGTCTAGGGAACTGTACCCGTGATCTTGCTTGGCTACTCGGTAATGCTCCTCGATGTACCTAGCTAGGTCTTCCTCTGAGATCCTCCCAGTTAGCGCACTAAAACCTTCCTCCTCTTGTTGAAGGTTCCTGGTGGGCGCGAGCTTTCCTTTTCCGGCATTTATTCCGGCAAATTCTGGCTCTCCAATAACTCCGGCGATCGGTCCGGCATCTTTTTGTGCAGACGCGCCCTCCTTTTGCTTGATTAATGACATCAATTGCTGTTGCTTCTTCGCCTGAGTCGCGAATTCCTGCCGCATCTCCTCCAGGCTCGTGTCTCTTGTGTTACTATCAACAAATGGCGCAATTCCTTCACCCTCCTGAGTCGGCTCCACTAGCGCGTCCACGATTCCTACCGACACCTTTTCAATCCTTTGCGCGTCATCCGTGTCACTATCCGCCGGCTCGTGCTCTATTAGAACGAAGTCCTCGTTTGGAATGGGGACTCGCTCTGCTTTCCTTTGGGGCGCGCTCATTGCTTCTAGCGCTGATTGCATTCCGCTGGACTCGAAATCAGTCTCCGTCTGTGGTCGCCAAATGTGAATAGGGTAATATTCTTAATCCGATCCGAGTCTCAGAGGTAGCACCGATCTAACTCATTTCTCTCCCTTTCTCTCTTGTAATGTGTAGTCTTGTCTTTCTCTCCCCAAAAAGTCTTCCTTTTGTAATCCCCCCTAGAGTCCTATTTATAGAGACTCCCTTTTACCCCTGGGTGACCAGATCCCCTTTTGGCCACTTATTAACATAATTGCCACTCCTTGTTTCTTGATTACCCAAAGCATCTAGGCCCAAGCCCAACTGACTAGTTCTAATTAGGTATGTATCAAGCCCATTAGGTATTAATAAACTTGGGTCATCCACATTAGTCCCCTGACGGTTCGGGCGGGCAGAACATGCCGGGTCGACCGTCACCCACGGATACCCAAGTCCCCTAGCCGTCGCCCACGCTTATTTCCATAACTGCCGAAATAGTGGCCTACGTGGCAGCGCACGTTTCAGGTCTGTTGAGGTCGTGGCCTATGTGGCGAGAAGTTACACTTTTTCTTCCCTGTATAAATACTCTTTTACCTTTCCTCTTTCTCAGCCATCTTTCCTTAGTCAAAAATCTCTTCCTTTTCTTCTTTTGTTAACATGAGTGATCATGACGAGCCATCACAAGACGACGAGCTTCCTCCTAACCATGAGGACGAGGTTGGTCTCGAAACCGCGCCAGAAGGACAAGGCGCTCCGAACCCTAATCTCAACGTCTTTCCCCCTCCTGATCGTGAAGACGGTTTATTTTCTAAAGATCTGTTTATGCGAAGTGTTTCTCTTCAGAGCGCTTTTGTTCCTTTCAAGGGCGCTGACTATCCAAATGATTTCCTCAACCAGCGCCTCCTGAACCGCCTAAAGCCACTTCTACCTGCCGATCCAAAATGGCTGTTAACACCAGATCATGCCGACTGGTCGTTCCCTCCTTATGAACAGATTCCTCGTCTATCTATAAATCGTGGCGATTATGCGCTTCCCAATATTGTTTACAAATCCTCCGCGAAGCCTCAGGGGGGTTGGGCTTCGTGGGTTGACTTTATCGTAGGCCAGGAGTCATACTCGCGTATACTAGAAAAGGTCGGCGTACTTGACGCCATCAAGGCATCCAAATGCCGCTTTTGCAATCGTAGTAGTCTTGACCTGAACAAATTAGTTACACGCTGGATCTCCCTGTTTCACACTTTTCTTTTCGCTTGGGGAGAGACAACCATCACCCTCGAAGACGTGGTTGCTTTCACTCTGCTGACCGTTCATGGTACTTGTTATTGGCATCAGTCCGCTGTTGCAAGATGTATGCGTGAGGATGATTGGGATCTAGTGTCTGTCCTGAAGAAATCTAAGGAACTTGCGAGAGACGTCCCAATTGAGGAGGTAGGGGACACCCCTGCGAAAGGTAAAGAGCCCGAAGGCGCCCCGGATGATGATGGGGAAAGGAGCGAGGAACATGAAGGCGCTCATGGTATGTATATTCCTTGAACTTGTTAAGTGTTCTTACTCTGCACTGCTGATCCCCTCTTCGTACTTTAAAGGTGAGGGCGATGGTGAAGCGACGACTTCAAACAAATCAAAGAGGAGGCGCTCTTCTTACCCGTTATTCGTGAAATACTGGGCACCGAAGAAGGTGGAGGGTCGTTTTAAGTGTCCTGATTATGGCGAGGATTCAGAGAGAGCGCAGCTAGCAGCATTTCTCCTCTTTTGGCTAAGTCATGATGTTTTTGAATTTAGCCCGGGGGACACAATCAAGGAAGAACTTATGCCTATGGCCGTTTTGATGTCGCGCGGCATATCCTTTCCTCTGGCCCCTATGTTTCTGGGTGGGCTTTACCGCCATTTAGATCTCCTCGTGATCGATATCCAGAGAGCCGCCAATGCACATACGGTCGAGACTTTCGTTCCCGCCAATTTCCTCCAGATGTGGTCCTGGGATCGATTTCCAGGGCTCAGCCCATCGGCACCGGACATTACTCTTCAGGGCGTCGAGGAACGAGTCGACGAAAATGGCGAAACTTATCAGGAGTCCATGGAGTATTCTTACCCTCGTGCTCGTCTTTTCAAACGGAAGTCGCCTAAGTCTCAGGACAGCATCTCCCATCATATGGATATCGAAGCCAAATTTTGTTTTTCACCATATACTGATGGTCGCGTCGGGCCTGTTCCTTACGCCTTTTACTCGGATGAAGAAGAAATCCTTGACTCTCGAAGGATAAAGCATGGGGGTGAGGTGGACTTCGTTTTGTCCGTTACTTCTGGCTATCTCCCTGGGTTTTATGGAGGCGCGTTTACCCTTGAGGCTTATAATTTTGATCGGGTTGTCCGCCAAGCAGGTTTTGACCAAGGGGTTCCTCCGCCGCCTTTACCTCTTCTTGTTCTGAATGATGCCTCAATTGAGGTTTATTACGATAGGTTCGTTTACTCCGAGGGAGGCGCGCTTCGCTGTCGTCCACTCCCTTTTACCATTCGTTATCCACAGCCCGCTCGAAAAACTCTGTGTGTTTCCGCTGATTGGTATTACTACTGGGAGGAGCTTTTAACCCGTGTGATGAACTTTTTGGTTACTTCCCCCGTTATCTATCCCGCGCCAGATAAAGATGAACTTTGCGCCATGCACAACTCCGGTCGGTTTGTGCTTGAGAAGAGTATAGCAGAGCCTTTTAAGTTGGTTCCTGGGAATAAGGGTCGGGCTCGGATTTCCTCCGAGACGGCTTGGGGTCCTTTTCCTCTAGATCCCGATATGGTTGCGAAGCTCAGGTCCAGGAGGAGGGTTCCCCATTCCTCCCCAAAAGCTGCTGGCGGACAAGGACGATCGCGGACGACTCGAGTCCCCAAACCATCTCCTTCAGCGCCAGGCGCTGTGCTGGGAAGAGGAGATTTGGTAAGTTACCATTCTCATAGTACGTTGATTAATTTTTTTTTTTTACGTATGCGAGTGTCTTTCAGATGCTTTGTTTACTTAAATTTTTACTTGCCCGTAGCCTGTCGGCGCTCATGATCCAGGACCGCGTAAGCGGCCCTTGGAAGAGTGGTTTAACATGCCCGAGTGTGATTGGCGTGAGAAGGCCTTGATTGACAAACGAAACTGGGAGGCGGGTATAGTCCCCGTTCCTCGATGCATATCCTCCCCTTCTAACAAGTCTTGTACAAAACAGGCGCGTCCATCGACCTCTTCAAAAAGGAAGCGTGCCGCGTCCGTGCAAAACCCAGCTCGTTCGAGCAACCCTGAGTTTGTTCGGGAATTTGAACGTCGTAATCGTAGCACCGGTCCTAAACCAGCTGATGTTATGGATATAACGCGCACGCACCCTTTGGTCTGTACCGTCAGGCGTGGTCATGCTAAATCCTTGGATTCTCCCACTGCTATTTTGGAATCTTTCAGTTCGTCATTGTCAGGGAGAGGACATCCAGTGGGCCCGTCATCTCTTGATCTTGTACCATCTGATCCAGGTATGCATTAAAGTTTTACACGTGGGGTGCATTTACTCCCCTTTTTTAGTCCAGAGGAAGAAAAGGACTTTTTCCCTATATAAAGGCTCTAGTATCTGTTCCATTTTCTCTGCGAACTAAGAGAGTTTGAACTGGTGTGTATATATATTTTTCTTCCAGATTCCTTCGACGGGGATTATTCAGACGAGCAAGCAGGTGATACAGATATTGACGAGGAGACGACCTCAGCGCCTATTGAGCAGGTGAGTCGTGCTGGCTTACTCCAAATTTATCTTGCGTCTCCCCTCCCCGGTTTTTTTTTTTTTAAAACCTTACTATTGTTCTTATATGATTTTGGTAGGAAGCGGGTATGGGAAAACGTCCAAACAAAGAAACTGATAGCGCGAGTAGTGAGAAACGTATGAGGAATTCTTTGCCTCTTAGAAATGATAAGATTGTAAATCGTCCCTCGGCTTCGGGGGTGTTAGGCTCGCCTATCATTACTACCAATCGTTCTCCAGCTGTCACTGTGCCCCCCTCTTCCTCTGTTAAGGCGAGCCGTGATGCTGCCAATTTGCCCCTATTTGAACGAGTCTTTGATCGGTCAGACATTGGTTTTGAAGACGAGGCTTTTGAGCTCGTTTATGGTTTTTGGGTTCCTTCAGTGTACGCGGGTACCTACGTTAGAATCCTAAAGCGTCATGGCCATATCATGACTTCAAGCATGGCGGGCAGTCTTGGTGCGTCGGCGCAGGTAAAGATGGTCCGTGACTTACTGATTGCGGCCGCTGGCCTTTATGATGCTGCTCGGGATCCTCCTTCTGACAACCAGATGACGAAATGGGAGGGGGATCTTTCTATTGCAGAATTTATGCAGCTCAACGTTGCTTGGCTTCGAGAGCTATTGAAGAAAGCAAGGACCGCGCCTGATCCCAGGATTTCGAGGTTATCCGCCGAGGTTGATCGGCTAACGCGTGAGAGGGAGCGGCTGGCTACCGAGGTTGATACTAAGGCTGTGGAACAGCGGAGAATCGCCTTGGAATTCAGTAGTATTACCGATACTCTTGGCAAACTAGAGCAGGAGGCCGTGCTGGTGGATCAGGAGTTGGAA
>JAJJMA010113864.1:0-17967 GCA_023529015.1 Papaver nudicaule | reverse complement strand
ATTTGAAAATCTGAAATTTCACAGGCAAACCCTAAGTTGTTTTAATCGTCCCTGTTTCTAGCGCCAAACTGTACGAGTAGAAAATCTGCATAGGTACTCGAGGTACCACATCCGTCAGATCTACTCGCACATACAGTGTTTAGTAGAAGTTGGTAGCCCGAAGACATTAAGAACAACATCGAAGATGTGCTGAACAGTAATATAAAGTAAAGTAAAACAATATAGATAAGATAGAAGAATTTCTGTGTATAACTAGTGCTGAGATTACATGAATATAACCCTAAGGAACTAGAGGAGATTACAAACCTAATCTCTCTCTTGCTACTTAGGCTCAACCAAACAAGAATCCAACCCCCACAATGTTTTCCAAGCTCGCCTTATATAGGGCCGAGCTTAGGTGGTTTACAGCTAATAAGGACAAAGGACTCAATCGTGGTGTCAGTTTCTGTCGAGTAAGGCGGTTTACACTCCGAAGCTGAATCCCTGGCCCTCGGTCCTTTGGCGTGGCCCGAGTCTTTTCTACTCCGAGACTTTACTTCGCTTAAGCGTGACTTCTCTTCCTTTATCAGTTCGAATCATCGCTGCCTAATCCTTTCGGTGTGGTCTTACTTCCCGGATGCGAGGCACGTGGTCCGAGGGGTTTTTACCCCCTACACCCTCCGTCATGAAGCCGCCCGTACACGGACGTCCATTACTATTATACACTGCATACAGCGATGTCGCCATCGGCTCCTTATTAGTACAAGAGGATGAACACGGGGTACAGTATCCTGTGTACTACATCAGTCAAACCCTAAGAGATGCAGAACTCAGATATCCCAAAGTCGAGAAGACATGTCTAGCCTTGGTGTTCGCTATCCAGAAGTTTCATCATTACCTACTCTCCAATAGCGTGGTGCTTATGGCAAAAGATGATCTTATCAAAGCCAGCTCTGGTCGGACGCCCAGCCAAAAGTTTGATGCAAATGTCTGAGTTCGACATAGCGTGTGTCTCTCTGAAAGCGATCAAAGGACAAGCAGTGGCAGATTTACTCGCAGGATTCCCAGGAGAAGACGCAACTACTCTACATGAAGATGTACTGGGAGAACTCCCAGAAATATCGTTGGTAAAAGAAGAAATGTGGATATTATACTTCGATGGTTCTGCCACCCCCAACAATGATACTGGGGGAGCTGGAGTAGTCCTGGTTTCCCCAACCGGTGAAGTGTCGTCATAGTTTTTTAAATTGGATTTTAAGTGCACAAACAATTCAGCAGAATACGAAGATGTTCTTCTGGGGTTGTCATTAGCAAAACAAGCCGGAGCCAATCATCTCGAGATAAGAGGAGATTCGAAGTAACTGGTCAACCAAATGAACGGTGTGTATGCCCTCAAGGAAATCAACTCGCACCACATAGGGCAGAAGCACAAAGGCTCTTGAATCATTTCGCAGAAGCAGGGATAATTCAACTGGACGCACCAATAATCGACACGTTGATTGCCTGGCGACGCTGGCCTCAAAGTTACAATTTAAAGGAATGGAGAAAACCCTGACGGTTCAAAGATGCAGTGTATCATCTACCAAGTTGACAAAGGTGGACGAGGGCTAAGAAATTGACTGGAGAATGACGATTATAAATGAGCTGAACAGTTCACTCCCAGGGGAAAAAGTCAGCCTCAAAGATTTAAATAACTTTTTCTTATTCCATGGAGTCTTGTACCACCGCAATCCTGATGCGTCACCGTTAAGATGTTTGGCTGAAGAAGAGGCACAACAACAACTTCATCATGTTCATAGTGAGGTATGTGGACATACACTGGTGATTACACTCTATAGGCGACTGCAACGATTAGGCTATTACTGGTCATCCATGGAAACACAATCACGAGTTCTTCAAGGAGCATGCATGAAATGCCAATCCCCTCCTCACCAGACAAAATTCTCACTTTCAATGATACCGGGGACTGGCGCATCCCTACATTTAGTATTTCCGAGACAATGTTCTACCGAAAGAAAAGAAAGAAGCATCCGCGATAGCACGGAAAGCTAAACGATTTGTCTTTCACGAAGGAATTCTATACCGGATGAGCTACGGAGGCAACATGCTACGCTGTTTAGCAGGATCAGAAGTAACTGTCATTATGAAGGACACTCACAAGGGGGAACACCAAGGGAGAAGGAAATTATTTCTCCAAGTTCATGAAAGATACTACTGGCCTACCATGGAAGACGACGCCACAGATTTAGTACAGAAGAGTCACCAATGTCAAATCCATGGAAATCTCATCCACACCTTGTGCCTGCCTCTACAATCGATTAGCATCATATGGCCCTTTTATTGCTGGGGACTGGATATCATCGGAATAGTGAACCATCCCTCGTCAAAATCCCATGAATACATAACTACAGCCACAGAGTATTTTACCAAATGGGTTGAAGCAATCCTTCTCAAGATCACGACTGGTCTAACTATTGCTGCATTCATCAAGGAATACATAATTTGTAGATTCGGAGTGCCGAAACACATCATCACCGACAATGGTACTCCCTTCGCCAATCAACACGTGGAGAAGATGCTTTTAAGTTACAGTATCAAACAAGTGTTTTCAAGTCCCTACTACCCTCAAGGGAATGGAAAAGCTGAAAGTACGAACAAGACTCTCATACGGATTATCAGCAGAACGGTGCATGACAACCCAAGGATATGGCATGAACAACTACCCATGGCTTTATGGGCTTACCGTACATCGCCTAGGAGTTCTACAAGTACTTCACCTTTCTCTTTAGTCTACGGAGCCGATGTTGTCCTACCTGCAGAGATCAAGATTCCTTCAGCGAGAATTGCAGCACCAAGAGGAGTCCAATGGAATGAAAAAGAAATATCAAACTCCAGGGTGGCAGAACTAGATTTTCTAGACTCTAGACGTGACAAGGCACAAGAGCAAAACAAGAAATATCATCAGAGGGTTTCGAGGGCATATAACAAAGCCATACGACCCAGGGTTTTTCAAGTGGGAGATCTGGTACTTAAAACAGCCAAACACATCCAACAAGACGCATGCGCTCCGAAATTCACACCAAATTGGGAAGGGTCGTATATCATCTCTAAAGCTTCAGCAAGCGGCTACTACAAGATAGTTAATCTCAATGGCAAACAGGAAGGGTCAGTACACAATGGTAAATGGTTGAAAGCATATTATGCCTAAAAGGTTCCCTCTTTTGTTTCATGTCATTTGCTTATCCTTCTTTCCTTTTGATTCAAGTCATTCAATCAGAAAGCAACAGAGAATTTGCATTATTCAAAAAAAAAAAAAAAAATCTCTCCACCGATCCGCACAAAACAAACCACAGAATACTTAAACAAATACCCAAAATAAGAAAAGAGAAATAGACAAAAGCCTAGCCAGAACCTAAAACAAATCCTCCAGAAGACGGTAGTCCCTTTTGAAGATTTGCTCCATCCTTTTGTTGAACGCCTCTGCTCTGAGCCTCAAGCTCTGCATCACCTTTTCAGCTTTTGTTGTCTCTTCCATCATTCTCTTCTTGTTATTTGCCAGCTCCAGAGCCATCGCTTTTTCTTTATCTTTGAAATCTTCGGCCATCCCTTTTCCAAAGCTCTCAGCCTACAATCATCTTATCAGCTTTCGCTGACTCTTCTTTCATGATCTTTTCTTCTTGCGCAATGACATTTGAACAAGGATTCACGTTGGCGATGATGGCATCCTGATCCACCTTGATCGCGTTGAATCTCTGACGAAGCCAACCAACATTGAATTTCAAAGCCTCACATGTAGATATTATGCCACCCCATTTCCTCATCTTCAAAGTGGTCACGTCATGCAAAGTCTCCTCCTCCATCTCTTTAATCACTGGTAACAAAAGAGACACCATAGTAACCAGAGCTGGGGAAACATCCTTCATCAAGTCAATGGTCGCGATGTGGCCAAATTTCTTCCATATCTTGGTATACAACGAAGAGTGATGTTTTGGAACCAAAAAGTACCCTACTTTTTCGTAAGAGGAAGACAAAGATTTCATGCGAGGTGAAAAAGGAAGGCCGGCATCTGGGTAGTCAAAAACGGTTATTCCCAGATCCGCGTCAGCAAAAGAAGCCGAATTTGTCGCTACATCGGAGAAAATGGGGAAAGTACAATTATGATCCTCAGTAAGCGAAGCAGGCTTATAGATAGGAACGTTTATAGACTCATCCCTCATGTTCGTACTTGATTTGCGTGCCTGCGGCTTGTATACAGTGAAGCCATCGGTAAATAATACACAATTCTGGTTAAACCTCAAGTATATTTATATAGATGAGGAAGGAGAGAATAATAAAAAACGGGGGAAACACTCACCATTACTTCAGAAGAGCCTTAAACCTTTATCGTCTTGGTATGCGGATTGCTGGACTTCAGATTTTCTTCGTTCTCCTTATTCTGAAGGAATAAGACATGCGTTTGGCAAATCATGTGTTTCTTATCAAAGATGGAGTTTACAGATTTCATAAACTTACCATGCTTGGTATAAAGAACTTGCGCTTTGCGTAACATCCATGGGAGCCAGAAGAGGATTCCTCATTACTGCTATCCGACATGATCTATGAATCACTGCAACCAGAGAGGAAAGTGGCGAAAAGTAAAGAGGGTATTGGATGGCCATCTACCAGTATATACACGTGGTAAAACCCTAGAGATATTCGGAAGCTGTTGAAGTACGACGATAAATCTTTGACTCAGTAGACCAAGAATACTGGTATTACATACACTTCTATTCTCGCGAATCCCGGGCAGACCAAGCCCAGGCTTGTACAACCAGGTCGGTAATTAAAAATTGGAAATTCTAAACAAAATCATCATGTAATGCTTACTACGAAATGCTTCATCACGTACTAAGCAAGGGACTTAATGTAGATGATGGATTTTGGTATAGAGGTAAAACTGTAAAACAAAGCAAAAGGCTTAGAATAGATCCATATTAAAGGACAAAATTTTGCACCACCCTAAAAGGCATGATGAATCATAACATAATCAGGAGAGCAGGATTGATGCAACGACCCTGGTTAGACGAGGAATGATCTGGCCAGCACCATCTTATGGTCATACTACTCAATAAATGGTGCTTGCCACCCTTGGCCACAAGGCCAAACAAATCATCATGGGATGGCGCTGGCCATCCCCTAGGCCACTAGACCAAATTAGCTTGGGATGGCGCTGGCCATCCCCTAGGCAGCAAGGCCAACTCATCATAGGAGGCCACTAGGCAAATTTAGCTTGGGATGGCGTTGACCATCCCCTAGGCCACAAGGCCAACTCATCATGGGATGGCGCTGGCCATCCCTTAGGCCACTAGGCCAAATTAGCTTGGGATGGCGCTGGCCATCCCCTAGGCCACAGGGCCAACTCATCATGGGAAGGTGCTGGACATCCCCTAAGCCACTAGGCCAAATTAGCTTGGGATGGCGCTGGCCATCCCCTAGGCCACTAGGCCAACTCTCTCTTGGATGGCACTGGCCATCCCTTAGGCCACTAGGCCAACTCTGTCTTGGATGGCACTGGCCATCCCTTAGGCCACTAGGCCAACTCTGTCTTGGATGGCACTGGCCATACCTTGGGCCACTAGGCCAACTCTACCATGGATGGTGCTGGCTATCTCCCTTAGGAAACTCTGTCTTGGATGGCACTGGCCATCCCTTAGGCCACTAGGCCAACTCTATCTTGGATGGCACTGGCCATTCCTTGGGCCACTATGCCAACTCTATCATGGATGGCGCTGACCATCTCCCTTAGGCCACTAGGCCAAACCAATCTTGGATGGCACTGGCCATCCCTTAGGCCAAATCATCATGGATGGCGCTGGCCATCTCCCTAGGCCACTAGGTCAAACCTTCTTGATGGCGTTGGCCATCCCCTTAGGCCACTAGGCCAAACTATCTTGGATGGCGCTGGCCATTCCCTTTGGCCACTAGGCCAAACCATCCTAAGGCGGCACTGGCCATCCCTGGCCACTAGGCCAAGCCTCACCTAAGTCATGACGAAAATCTGTGATATCTCTGAATACTTGGATGAAACCTGATTTTGAACTATGTCATAACCTGGCCAGTTGGTCATATTAAACTTGCAGGCAGCGCCACATCCCATGGTATGTGTTTATACCCTAGTATTTTGGCGCCCTATTATTGGCTAAGTAGAACAATAAAGGCACCCAAACACTAAGCTTAGGCTAGGCAACCAAGGTGTAGGGGTGGAAACAAGGAAACTCCCAAAGGTAGGGCGCCACGTCAGCAAGTGTGCCACATCGGCACATGCCACGTCAGCAAAACTACGCACAATCGATTGCCACGTAAGCACAAGGTGACGCGTGGCAGGACTTTGTGGTGCCACATCAGCGAGACGACGCAGTCGGCAGCACAGTCTATGGACACGTGGCAGAAGGCAGTGGTGACACGTGGCGGTGTAAGCTGAAAAACGTGGCATGCCCAGGATGCGCCACGTGGTGACATCACACTGGGACTCGTGGCGACTTGCTAGGCGGGACACGTGGATAGCGGCCGGACCGGCGGCCTTTACCGGCGCCGACGAGTTCACTGTTCCGACACGTGTCGTCGGGTTAGGCGTCTGGCCCACTGGGCCTGGGTCGGTCCGGCCCTGTCCGGCCCAACTCGGGCTGTTTTGTCTTTGTGTATTCTTTTGGCCACCTTCGGGCCTTTCTGCAGGCGATCCAGCGGTCCATTTGTGTAGTCCAACGCCTGTGGATCTGAAGGAAAGTTCAGGAGACTTCTGGAACATTCTGGAGATACTTGCAGGCCAAGTAATCACAGTATTTCCATATTTCGGATTTTGGGTTTGACCTAATTGCCAGCCATATAAATAGAGAAGTCTGGAACACCAAAAGGTACGCAATATTTCTCATACACATTCACCTGTGCAAAACACCTACTGACTTTAGCATCAGAGGGTTTTCTGCAGGTACCCCCCTACCTCAATCCAGTTCGTGTGAAGATTGAAGACTGCTACCAGAGATCCAGATTTACAGTTTCTGCGTTTTACATCAACAGTTATTGTGTTTGTACTGGAATTTTATATTCAAGTACAATCATTGGCGCCGACTAAGGGGAGTTCGATAAACCCTAAAAGCAAATCTCTTTTTTCTAAAAGAAGGATGGTCAGAATCGAAGAATACTCTGCATCATCAGCACCTAGCTCGCGACATCAACATCCTTGGAACCAACCTGACGGTTTGCAATATCCTGAAGAAAACATTGCAACAGGTACTGGTTGGGGATATATGGTTGCAGCAGGCGGGATGTTTGACGATTTTGACGCTGGTGACTATTATGGTGGATAATTCGATGATCTTGATGCTAATGATGAAGGTGAGAGATCCGCGACTCCCAGTCCAGATCCTGAACCAACACCTGATTTTATGCAGCATCTGTATAATGAATATCAACACTGGCAAAACGCCAGAAGACAGGAGAGGTCAACATCCAATACTACTCATGGTCAAAGGCTTCAGCCAAGCGGAAACCGAAACCAGAGAGGAGATCTGTGTTCGAACGCTTATGACCAGTTTTGGTACCAACAGGAGATCTTCCTAGACGAAGACGACCTGAACAGGGAAACTGCCATGATAATGTCGGTTTAGCAGACCGTTCTGGGCGTGGACGAGGTCGTGAACGAGAGTCTGCATCTGAGCAAAGCACCGCTCAAGTCCGTTCTGGAGTCAAGCGTGTGAGGGATGACCTTCGAGGTCAGATAACAAAGAGAGACAGAGCACGAGATGATCGCAGCAATTCAGAAAGCGACACTGCCAGCAGTGATGTTGCACCCCGTAAGAGAAGAGTTAGGACTGAGGACCAAAGACCCAGTCAGGCACATCGACAGAATTCTCCTGAACCTATGGACTTTGGCGACGTTGGTGCCATTACTGAGGCACGTCTCAAAAAGATGATTGATCGCGCTTTGGCCAGGAAAGAAGGCAGAGAGGATAATCTGAGCCGACTCCATCGGAGCGCTGGAGCGCCGTTTAGTGACAGAATCAGGAATTTTCGTCCACCAGAAAATTTCCAAATTCCAAAATTACCACAGTTCGATGAAAGATCAGATGACCCATCATAACATGTTCTGTTCTACGAGACAGCCATGACGTTATGGGAGAGCGAAGATGAGCTGATGTGCAAGATTTTTCCGCAGTCGCTGACCGGTGAGGCCATTGTATGGTTCAACTCGCTCTGGTCGAGATCAATTGGTTCGTATGATAAACTTATCAAAAAGTTTTTTCAGCAATATAAGCATAACAGGCGTAGTCGGAAGGAGATTCATTCACTTTTCCGATTAAGGGTGCAAAGTGGGGAGACTTTAAGGCAGTTTACCCAACGGTTCAGGAAGGAACTCGCAGAGGTGGATAACGCCAGTGACCAGCTAGTCATCGAAGCATATAAACAGGCAATTCCACTAGACTGTTCAGGAATTTACAATTCCCTTGTTCGTGAACCAGCAAGAGATCTGAAGGAGCTGTATGAACGAGTTGAGCAGTATGCACGTGTGGAAGATGATTTGAGAGCTCGAAGAGAAGCAGATAAGTCCATCCACCAGTCACATGATGGGAAGAAAGATAAGTCAAAGAACCGCCAGAATGGGCAGAACAATGATCGTGTGGAATCTGGCAAGAATCGTCACGAGAAGAGGGAGATTGGAGATAGAGGTCAGGAAAGAAAACTGACACCTTTAAGCAGCGGGCTCTCTGAATTGTATAACAAAGTGAAGAAGGAGTTGAGTCCTCCCAAGCTGTTGTCAAAGGATTCGCGTGATAGACGCTGAAAAAGGAGGGGTACCGAAATACTACCAACTTTTCGTTTTGGCTCGTGAGTCTTATGGTTTAAGTCTGGACGATCTCAAAAATCAATATCCAAACTTATAACTGGAGTTGTTAAACCTCGACAAAGAGTACTTTGGAGTCAACTCTACAGTTAGGCAATAACGTACTACTTGGTGCTTTAATTATACAATCAGAGATATAATGCGGAAAGTAAAAGCACACAAGACACCAGAGATTTTTTTAACGAGGAAACTGCCTTGCAGAAAAACCTGGGGACCTCGTCCAGATTGAACACCGCCCAGTACAAACTGACTACAAACACTAGCCTACTATAAGACTTCGGTCTGGGATGTAGCAGAGACCAACTCAAGCCCTCCAAGCGAATTGGCTACTGTCGCCTTCCTTACGTCTCTAGATCCCCCACAGATCGTCACGCACTTGATTCCCCCAGCTGACGTCCTTTACAGGCCTAGGAGTTGCTTTGACCTCTGTCAAAGGCTTGTGTCAGCAATACTGGTTTTGCAACCTAATTGTTGACGTATGGTGTAACTGTCCTCTATCAGTTTACCACACACAAGATGACTTCCTTCGGATTGTTAAATCCAGGTCATACGGAAATCTACTTCACAAATCGGGGCTGACACGCAAACCAAGTAAGCAATGCCCAATTCGTATCTACCTCAGTTATACACGAAGAATCACTTAAGAAACTTGTATAACTGGAGCTAACTAGGTCTTACAACACCGAGTGCAGCCGTGCGTTGCTACCTTTCCAACCTTGTTGGGTAACGTATCAGTTCTTGAATAGCCGTATATCAGAAGAGACGGACTTTAGAATAGACAAGAACTAAGATAGGTTACTGAGGTTACAGGTTAATCTGATCAACCACAAAGGGATCAATCTACCTGTGCTTTCCAACTCTCAAGAGAAGTCTTTATAGTCGTAGGGAGTTCCCAGAGGAGCTGCAACCTATAGAGGATGACTATACCACAACAAGCATTCACCGAAGTGAAAAGAGTTTACGCTACCTTCCCTAAGGACCTTCACGTATGCTCGATGCTTGCGGTATTTGTCCGTAGACACCTCTATTTATAGCACTCAATAAGATAGGTTGCTTTGGAATAAAGCAATCAATTACTTGTCCCACAAGTTAAGGAAACCCTAAACTTGATAACCAAGTAATAGAGATTAATCTCAATTGGAATTCTTTTTATCATTATCTGCCAAGTGTTTTGTTAGCTCAAAAACACTTCAAGATAGAATCCAACAGACCAGAGATAATCTTATCTTATTGACTCATTGAGGATCGTTAGATGGAACACAAAAGATATTATGTTTTACAAAAGTCCATCTAAGAGATAAAGGAGTTTGGAATTTGACTCAGAGTGAAATTCTAAAAGAATCTTCACTAAATCCGACACCAGCAAGATGACTACCGTCAGGTTCACGTACTGGTACGCGAATAAAATAGCCATCTCGAACTCAGGGAATTTCCGAGTTTCTGGTACGCAAACCGGTTCGTGAACCGTGCGCCTGTCAGATTTCGTCAAATCTGGATTCCGCTGGAAGTACTGGGCTGAGCCAGAACTTAGACGTGTGTACGTCCTCAGCTGTGATCCATGGACTCTTTGCTCAAAAGTACTCCTTTAGATTCATTCATATCCAACTAATAGTTTGCAAGCAAACCATTGCAATGGACACATGGCACCGAATCTATCTCATTCATTCTTGTACTCACAGTATTTGTGGGATCAAACACTGGTCATGACACAAGGCCACGTTACACAAGAATACGATCTCAATCGCTATTATCACTACTAAAGTAGTCGACTATATTTCGAAAGAATAGATAAAGTAGAATAGAAGAATATCCATAAAGTCATAACTCCTACTAACCTTTTGTCGATGAAGAATAATTGATGTCTTCTTTGTCTTCTTTGTCTTCTTTGTCTTCACAGTCTTCGTCTTCAAGGTCTCTACTACTTTGTCTATATCCCAATTCCGAAATCTAAACTCTAGTAGGCTAAATCAAGAATTGATTTTTGACACCTAAAACTGACAACTAGCTTGACATACCAACGCTAGTGGGTTTGACCGGACAATGCCCTAACAGACGCGACAAAAACAAAT
Organism: Papaver nudicaule; assembly: GCA_023529015.1. Lineage (NCBI taxonomy): Eukaryota > Viridiplantae > Streptophyta > Magnoliopsida > Ranunculales > Papaveraceae > Papaver > Papaver nudicaule. Next base: position 7,041 of record JAJJMA010113864.1, on the reverse strand, counting down.
ACTGCAACTATCACAAAGATATTGGGCACAATACAGAGGATTGTTGGGCGCTCAAGTCTGAAATTTAGAAGATGATCAACGCTGGCAACTTCAGGAATACGTGAAAAAAAAACCATGCACGAGAACCAGTTCGTCAAATGTTGAACGTAAATCATGTCATTAATGTCAGTTATGCCCGGATTCATTCGATGACCAGGCGAGCTGCGAGGGACGAGACGAGAACGAAGCTGAGACAACTGAAAGTGTGGTATGTCCTTAACCACGTCGACTTTCTCGAAGGAAAGGGGGCAAAAACTCTGGAGGTTGGATGCACGAAAATCGAGTTCACAGATGAAGACAAAAAAGGTGCCGATTATCCACACAACGATGCTGTTGTCATTACTGCTTGGATTGGCATGTTCCGTGTCCATCGAGTTCTTATGGACACGGGTAGTTCGGTTAGCGTCTTATTCTCAGGAGCTTATTCATCCATGAACTTGTCTGAAGATTTGATCGAGGAGGATGAAAATCCTGTGATTGGTTTCAGTGGAGAAACCACCAAAGCTATCGGCAAAGTGAGACTATAGGTACCAAAACTGTTATCAACAGTTTTCTTCTGTTTGACTGCCGAGCCCCTTACAATGCAATTGTGGGACGTGACTGGATACACGCAATCGGAGTTGTCACATCAACATACCATCAGTGTTTGAAGTTCGTTGTTCCTGAAGGAGTTATTAAAGTTCGAAGCGATCAAATGGCGGCCTACAAATGCCATGAAAACGCTATGGAGGAGTACAAAAAATCTGATGTGATTGGTCACCACATCCTACATGCAGAAACCAAATAGCAATTACAGCAACCTCTCCCGAGTGAATCATATAAGGGAGAGGATGCTGCTGATCCGCCAACAATTGAGAAGTTGTTGGAGGTGTAGATTAGGAATGAGGAACATAGAACTACGTTCGTGGGAGCAGATTGACCCCACCTTGAGCGAGATGAGATGATTGCACTGTTAAAAGCGAATGTGGATGTTTTCGCTTGGAACTTTTCAGAAATGCCATGAATAGACCCTAATGTGGCTTGTCACAGGCTGAACATCAGCGAAGGTTCGCGTCCAATTCGTCAGAAGCCTGGAAATATGTCAACGACAAAGAAGGCTGGAGTAGTGGTCAAGGTCGAGAAACTTTTGAAGGCAGGATTTATTCGTCATGTGCAATATCCACAATGGCTGTCAAACATTGTGGTAGTTCCGAAGAAGAATGGTAAAATTCGTGTCTGTATCGATTTTACTGATTTAAACAAAGCATGTCCGAGTGATCCGTATCGCCTACCAAGATTAATGAACCGGTTGATGCAACTTCTGGATATAAGCGACTGTCATTCATGGATGGTTATTATGGATACAACCAAATACCACTGTTCGAGGAAGATCAGGAGCATACTGCTTTCATACCTGACAAATGAGCATACTGCTATACTGTGATGTCGTTCGGGCTCAAAAACGCGGGTGCAACATATCAGCACTTGGTAGACGATATGTTCGTCGACTTGATAGGCAAGACTGTGGAGGTGTACATTGATGACATGGTACAAAAGTCAAAACAGGAGAGTTCACACCTACAGGACCTGCAACAGGTTTTCGATATTTTAAGACGTTATCGGATGAAACTTAATCCAGCTAAGTGTTCGCTCGGGTTGTCATCTGGCAAGTTCCTTGGGTACATGATGACCCATCGGGGTATTGAGGCGAATCCAGAGAAAATCAGAGCCATCCAGGAAATGCCATCACCGAAAACGAAGAGGGAGGTTCAGAAACTTGTTGGTCGAATCACAGCCTTGAACCGTTTTATATCAAACTCTTCTGATCGATGCAAGCCGTTTTTCGAGGTTCTGAAAAAGGCACCCAAATTTGGGTGGACAGATGAGTGTGAGGAAGCATTCACGGCAATAAAGCTTTATTTGTCTACTCCACATGCCACGTCAGCAAAACTACGCACAATCGATTGCCACGTAAGCACAAGGTGACACGTGGCAGGACCGTGTGGTGCCACATCAGCGAGTCGGCGAAGTCAGCAGCACATACTATGGACACGTGGCAGAAGGCAGTGGTGACACGTGGCGGTGTAAGCTGAAAAACGTGGCGTGCTCAGGATGCGCCACGTGGCGACAACAGACTAGGACTCGTGGCGACTTGCTAGGCGGGACACGTGGATAGCGGCCGAAGCCGGCGCCGACGAGTTCACTGTTCTGACACGTGTCGTCGGGTTGGGCGTCCGGGTCAACCCGGTCCGACCCGTCCCGTCTGACTCAGTCGTCCGGCCCACCGGGCCTGGGTCGGTTCGGCCCTGTCCGGCCCAACTCGGGTTGTTTTGTCTTTGTGTCTTCTTTTGGCCACCTTCGAGCCTTTATGCAGGCGATCCAGCGGTCCATTTGTGTAGTCCAACGCCTGTGGATCTGAAGGAAAGTTCAGGAGACTTCTGGAACATTCTGGAGATACTTGCAGGCCAAGTAATCACAGTATTTCCATATTTCGGATTTTGGGTTTGACCTAATTGCCAGCCATATAAATAGAGAAGTCTGGAACACCAAAAGGTACGCAATATTTCTCATACACATTCACTTGTGCAAAACACCTACTGACTTTAGCATCGGAGGGTTTTCTGCAGGTACCCCCCTACCTCAATCCAGTTCGTGTGAAGATTGAAGACTGCTATCAGAGATCCAGATTTACAGTTTCTGCGTTCTACATTAACAGTTATTGTTTTTGTGCTGGAATTTTATATTCGGGTACAATCAGTATGCTTTGGCCATCTATGGCCAAACTTGCTATCGTAATCTGTTCTGTTTACCTTTCATGGTAATGTAACCAAAGTAATCTCATGACGATACTACTTTAGCCAAACACATGTTTGAGATATTTCCTAAGTATCCATATTCTCCAAAACAAAGTCATCTCACATCCTTATAATAATAAGTATTACTAAAGACCCAACATCCAGCGATGGCAAGGTCAACGAAGTCAATATGAACTTGCTCGAACGAAGAGTCATACATATCATTCAACAGAGATGCCAAAACGTGTCACAAATGGGGGAGAGTTACATGAGGGTTTTGGTCTGGCGGTCTACGGCAGTTGTGGCGTGACACCCACTTAGAAAGAGGTTATACTTGCGGGAAATACTGGGGTAATGGAAAGTGGGCATGACTGGCGGTTAAGCTATATCTAAGGGAGTAACTCCGTCATTCCACTATCTCCACTTTACCATTTTCTTCCATGATTAACAAGAGATCAGTGTATTTCTGAACATACTATAAATAGATGATTCATCTGTTTCCAAGGGACAACTCATCACAACCTATCTCATTTTCAATTCGTCTCGATTCATCTTTCATTTTCGAGCAAAACCTGAATTCTTGAGAAATCCTTGCAAAACCAGAAGGAAAACCAAGTTGTCTTCGACAACCATCATCTTCCTAAGTCATTCAGAGACCATACACATTACCATTTTTCAACCAGAAATACCCGATCTCACTCTTTCTCTGCTTCCCTCCCTAAGACCAACCCTATCTCCTCATACGTGGCCGAAGCAAGTCTGGAACGGCCATTGTCTTGGTTTAGGCTAGATATGTTCGATTTTGATCTCTCGAACTTAAAAGTACTATTTTGCAGTACATTGTTTTCCAGGGTAAAACAATAATAGTCTTTATTGATGAATATATATAGTAGGTTTCTTTGGATTTATCCAATGAAACTTAAGTCTAATGATGTTGAATGTTTTCAACATTTTAAGAGGTTGAATGAGAATTTGTTTTCTACAAAAGTGATCTCTTTTCAAACTGATGGAGCATCAGAACTGACTAAAGGCCCTCTTAGAGCACTGTTTGATTCTGCTGATTTCTGTTATCCCTTATCAGCTTGAGGGGGAATATTAGGATTAAGTCAGTATTGGTCTAAGTCAAATACAGTATTGTTCGATAAATGAATAACCTCGCCAAATGAATAAGTTTCTTCGGTCCCAACTTGGGCAAAGGGGATAAATGAATAACCTCGCTAAATGCATTAATGAATAATATTTTTTGAGTCCTTAAAGGCCCAACAAAAACATAAATGAATAATCATTATATTTAATATAGAAATATATAGATAAATGTAGAGAATAGTCTTCGTATAAGAGGCCATTTTCATCTTAAAAAATATGCATCAAAAGTCGATCGTTGTTTCCTTCCACCTAAACCAAAATACATCCCATCTATGTGATTTTGCAATGCATGCACAACTTCTTGATTATTTTGCTCGTTGTTGTAGCAAGTAATTTTTTTTATAGCGATTAGTTATTGAAACGCCTCTTTTGAAGAAACATTTGGTATGGCGCTACTATCATCTGGTTCGTGATCACTCTCATCATTTAGTAATGAGTCGGTAATTTCTTCATATGTAGGCGATTCCATAACTGTCATTCTCGTTAGTATAGTTCAAAAGATGTTTGATGTCCATCACACTTCTATAGCGTAAATTAGAAATGACATCAGTTAATTCTTGGATATCTTCTTCTAATTGACCATCTTTTGGTTCAGCAACATTAACTTTTTCAGATCGAATCTTACAATGTCGAAAACATTTTGCAATTGTTTTTGCCGTCACATCAAATTTCCAAGCCATAGTAGAAAAATTAATAGCATCTGAATGTTAATCTTTGCAAGATATTGTTGGTCTACTTCAAAAAGACTAAATATTATACTATGTATTTCTTTAGAATTGAAGTATTCAATATGCATATAATTGTATTTGTACCTCTTCTTTTATATAAAATTTTGATACAAATTAATATCTAAATGAATAAATATTCATTTATCGATATTAAAATAACCTCGCTAAACGAATATTTTTTACCCGTCCCGAGGTCATTCATTTATCGAGGTTCTACTATAATAACTTTCATTCATCATTTTCTATCAATATTTGTTTACAGTATTTTCACACTTCGATGAACTAGCATATATCTCCATGTGCCAGGGTACAATCATCCCCTTTCATCCGACCTAATAGGCGTTGCACAAAGTAGCACATCTTACTAATATTAAGGAAATAGGTCTTTTCCACCGTCCGACAGGAAAAGACTCAAATATCCCTCTATGTTTTTATTGCCGGATATGTTAGACACAATTTTTGTGCAGCGAAAATAAAATTGGATGACAATTTCACGATTTTCAGATTCAAACCGAGATGATTCAAGTAATTGATCGCATACAACGTTCTTATACAGTCAAACACACATATTTACAGTTTAAACTTTTCCAAAAACTTACTATATCGATCGGAAGATTCCGACTTTGAACGAAAACTATGTTTTCTGTTTTCTTAGTCAGTAGCAGAGATAGATCGCAGAAGATGACGGGTATCCGGGTCGGATCCAGTTCGACTCAAGTTCTACCTTTTTCCACCCCAGTTTTTTGCACCCAACTCATCGAGTTGAACCACTTAGTAGCTGGATCACTTAGCGAGTCACCACTCTTTTCAAATCTAATTTCTTCTTCTTTTTCCTGATCCGACAAATTCACAGTAAAATCTCAATTATAGTTGACAAAAACCCAAATCACAACATCAAGAATCCCTTCAGATCAAACCCCAATTCCAATTTTACACAAACACTGGAATTAATCAACATTTCACATGAACACAGACTACACAATTGACTATTTTATCAATTTGATAAGGCAATAAAAAAGAAGAAATCTTTCAAATCTAAAAATTGCAACTCAAACAATTAAGACCATCAAAATACTCAAAATCTAATTAGTACAGCATACCTTCAGCTGTGCATCCTCAAAGTTCCACCATCATTGATTCATTGACCAAAAATTAATAAATTCATTTGATATGTTAATGGGATCTCTAATTAATGATTGCTAGAGAGATTGGACAAAACTCAGATAAAATAAAAAAAGAAACCTTTTTGTATCTTAACTCAAAGTTATTCGTAAGAAGGTAAGGCGAACTACATATTATCCCCACAGAAACCAGAAGAAGATGTAGTTAAAATGTTGATAAAAAAAAAGATGTAGTTAATTATAGTTATAAACACGTATAAAATTGATAACCCATTGGTTCAATCTTTGTTCAAAACCACCAAGTTAGAGATATTGATATAAGAACGCAACTAATGAAAATAAAGAGAAGACAAAAAGACAAGCAGTTTTGAGAAGAGTTCTTGGTTGGGTTAATGGTACACTAGAAAGCAAGGTAATTGTGGCGGAGACTAAGACGGAGTAAACAAGAATCGGGCGTCTTCCAAGTGTCCAACTGAACTAACATGTGGCTCGATTCGGGTTTGACATTTTTTTTCTTTCTAACGTTAACTTTTTACTTCGTATCAATTACATTTGATTGTTGTTTGCAATGAGAGTAAGTTTGAAAATGTGGAAAGAATGTGTTCATGGTGTTTGAAGAAATGCCTGAATGAAATCATTTAGTAATTTGGTGATTGCAGATTTAGTTTTTCGAGAATTTCCAATGGCATGAGCTGCTATTAGGAATGGATAGGGCAGATTTTTATATAGAAATGATGTGATAGATTGGTATAATTTAAGCTAAAACTATGTATATGATTCAATAGTTTATGTTGATAATCTGGGTCTCTGTTGTAAGATGTAAAGTAGGCACTTGGCAGGACTCAGGAGTTTGATTTTCAGGAAGGTGTGTTTGTTATTGCCTGAGTTACAACGTAAATCACCGATTGTTTGTTGCTATTATGAACGTACCAAACTTGGTTGGAGCGTTGTAATATAAGATAATGTGAATGGCACATTCATGAAGTGAGAAGTTTAAACTGTAAAATGTAAATGTCCACAAATTATTAGGTTCTAGCAGCAGGTGCGTAACGTGTACTATTTCACTGATCTAATTAAAGAATCTATCTGTATATCACGTTGAAAAAAGGCATACGAAAACACATGTTTTGTGGAAATGAATGCAACCGCAAGCGCATCGCGCGTGCATATAGACTAGTTGTTTGTTGTGGAAACACTCATCCCCGCTCTCAAAAAATCGAGAATGAACCCAGT
>JAJJMA010113852.1:2105-19412 GCA_023529015.1 Papaver nudicaule | reverse complement strand
CTACATTGTCAAAAGATTTTGAGGACATTTCTGAATATATCCAGAGGAGAAAATCGCAACAGTAACCAACTGTAGCGACTAAATACAAATTTCTGTTCAACTGTTACAGAAATAGCAATCCATGTCTGTTCCGAGTTTCCAAAGTGAATCGTCGAGTCGACTCGGCGACTAGAGTTAACCGTCCAGGTTGGTTAGTTGAGGATGGATAATTTTTAAACCCGGAACAAACCGAACCCCCTTTTTGGAAGTTATTTTCGAAAACCCGGAACAACCCACCCACTAACCCCCTCAGCTTTATAAGCTTAAACCCTCCCCATTTGCAAACCTACAAACTGTTCAGTTGTATCCGAAGAACACCAGTTATTTGTACTCTTTCTCCCTGTTCGGTTGTGAAGAAATTTTGTTTTTGAAACCGCTGAGTAACTTGGTTGAAACCGCTGAGTAATTTTGTTATCACAGAGAACTTTGGTAAGTTGTTTTTTGTTTTTTAAAAAGGGTTTCTGTTCATTTCTTCAGTTTATAAGTTCTATCATTGATTAGGGTTTCTGTCTAATTGTTGTTTAATTAGGGTTTTGTTGTTAGGTTATTGTTTTAGATTTGTTTTCTTCCTCTCTTCCAATTTCATTAAACGATTGGTGGGTTATTGAATTAGGGTTGTTCATTCTTTTCTTGATATGTTATATTCTTGATTTCAATTTCATATACAGTTAGGGGTTGAGATAATTTTAGTTTTTTTACAATTTGTTGGTGGGTTATGAAATGCTACATGCATGATAGATTATATATGACTAAACGACCAAATGTGTTATTAAAATTGTCATGCAGTAATTTTGGTTCATGTAACACCACCCATGTATCAATAAACACCACCTATAGAGAGGAGCTATTGTAACTGCCTTTTTTTACCCATATTTGGCTTCATTTGCAGATGGCGAAAAAAAAAAAGAGGGTAGAAATTGACAGTGGTCAAGATGAACCTGTAACTACCACCAAAAATGATGTACCTGTCGCTGGTACGTTTCCCCTTGATGGAAGCCACCTATACGACAATAAAAATCATGTAGCGGCTAGGATCGCTAATGGTGAGGTGGGTAGATGAAAGTTTTTTATCTCTCCTTGAATGGGCTATCCTATACTGTTATTTTCTCTTTATTTCATTATCACTTAATGATGAAAATTTGTCCCTGGTTGACAGGCCCGAAAAATCAGTAAAGGGTTTCACCATGCCATTCATCTTCGGCCTTGGAGGCTGAAGCTTTCCTCACACCAGAAGCGCTTGGTTGAGGAAGCTGGCTTTGGCGCACTGTCCCTGATTGATAAATTCCAGTGCGACAAGCCATTGGTAACAGCCTTCCTCGATAGGTGGAGGCCTGAGACAAATACATTTTTTTTCCGCTCCTTCGAGGCCACCATAACCCTTGAGGATGTGGTATACATTCTTGGGCTTAATGCCTTTGGGTATCCACTCTATGGTGAGTTTGGGGGCGATGTTAAAGAAGTGTGTGGTCATTTTTTGGGGAAAACCCCACCTGGAGTTGCTGTTAAAGGTCAGTGCATCAGAGGTTGGTGGCTTGTTAGAGAGTTTTGCAAGAAATTGCCCTCCACTGCAACTGAGGAGGAAGTTATACAGCACACTAGAGCGTACCTCCTGTACCTGGTGGGTTCTACCATTTTGTGTGATTCGGGATCGAATTGCATTAGTGTAAAGTATCTGTACTGCTTGGTATCTCCCGACATCAGTAACAAATATGCTTGGGGCAACGCCACTCTAGCCCATTTGTACCGTGGTTTGAGCAATAGCGTGTTGACCAAGGAGTCTGCCCACTTCACTGGTTCTGTTGTTTTAATCATGGTTAGTTCTCTAAGTATCACCCCTTCAGTTCCGTATTCTTTATCTGTATTCCATTTTTATTGGCATGAAATCTGTATCTGTTCTACTTCCCCAGTCCTGGGTTTATGAGCGTTTTCCCGAGTTGAGGCCAACGGGTTCGGAGGACAGTTGTCATGTGCCGCTGGCTCTGAGATGGGCCGAGAGGGGAAGGACTAATCCCCTGCATAACAATTATGACTTCATCAGGGATTACCTGAATGAGTACAATGGAGCCGATGTAAGTATATTAGATCTCTATGTTTTTCATGAAATGTGGTATATCTTCGTTTATTAACTCTCTTGGTTAACCAACTTTAACGCGCACATATCAGTTTGTCTGGATGCCCTACGAAAATATCCAGATCGATAAGTGGGATGGGGTAGACTATGAATTGAATGGCGAGGATAAGGAAGTGCGTGTTATTGTTCCGATGGAAACCCTTGCGGTTGAATACGTTGCCCAGCTGGCTGGCAAGGCTGAGGCTTGGCTGGTAAACTTTAATGAGTGCGAAAAGCAGAGACCAGAGAGGGTGATGCGCCAATTTGGGTTGGTTCAGTCTAAACCCCCAGTGCCTGAGTTTTACAAACGGTGGGGTCCAAGTCGGCCGAGCAAAAACTGGGATAACTGGTTGGGGCAGTATAAGACCCAGTGGAAGAATTTCTGTCGTAATCTTTTGCCAATCGTTGAAGGTGAGCCCGTTGCTAAGCCAACAGTTTTTTCTGGAGTTGAACCCGGCTACAATGAATGGTTTTCCACCATTACTGTGAAGCTGGTGATCCCGAGAGGTAGTGAGAAACTAGTGCCCTATATCGCTTTCCAGCAGTTGGTGAGTCTTATTTTTTTAATATTTGCTTTTCACCTTTACAAACAACAACTCGGTATGCTCATGGATTTATATTATAATTATTGTGCTCAACTATGCAGCGCTCTGTTTCACTGGAGTTGGTCGATGCGTTTGTATCTTCCGTGAACCTTGAGAATCATCCAGAGCTCGCCAGTCTTATAGAGAGGGTGCAGGAAGTTCCATCCGATCCCCACGAATACGTGAGAAGAACACACAGTGATCACGGCGTGGAAGCGGGTTCGACTTCTAACTCCGCGATGGGTATTGTATTCTTGTAGGCTGCATACATTTCTTCACCGTAATAAAAAAATTTGGCCATAATTCGGCAAAGTGTTTTTATTTTAGGGTACGGGTCTGAGGGTGCATCCCAGAGAAGAACCAGTGTTGCTCTAGAAAAGGGTGGCCCCTCAAACACACAGCTTAGAAATAAGAAGAATGAGAAAAAAGGCCGTCGTTCTACTCTATTGTTTGGTTCTGAAGACAACCAAACAATGTCTGTGGAGCCTTCGGCCAGTGTAGCTGGTGAGTCATATATACTTATATATCATTTTTTTAAATGTCCACGTGATTAATCCTATGTTAATCTTTTGTTGCATCAACCTTAGTGGTTAGAGAAGGGTTGGGAACTACTAGGCCGGCGAATGTTAGGGTTACACGTGCGGCGGTGAGGAATGCCATCCCAAACAACGAGCCCTCATCTAGCTGCCATGTACGTGGCCCCCTTGTTGATGAAACTGCCACTACTCTGCCTGGTGACGATGCTCTCGTGGTAGAAGCTGTTGAAGGAAAAAGGAAAAGAAAGGCTCTTCAAGCAAGGAAACAGAAACGAGTGAAATGTATACTAATTATGCGACCCTCTTACCTAATTACAATGGTCCTTCTAGCTTCTGTTGCCTTTTATAACAGTAGTTTGATTTGACTGCAGTTGTCGAGGGTGATTTGATTCAATCGGTCTGTACAGATGAGCCTCGACGGGGTTGGAATTTTGCTGAACCTCTAATTGAACATCTGGGTAGTTGCCCCTCTGTATTTGATTGACATTCAAAATCAATGTTTTCCGTGTGTTGCAGATACCTCTCCGGTGACAACGGATTCTTGTGTGAGCTTACTGAAGCAGCCTGTAAAACCTACCAGTTTACCAGCACCCAAAGCTAGAGTCCTGCGGTCGATGAAAAAAGCACCGGGCCAGTGTGCTAACCCTGTTGAAACTTTAAATGAGAGTCTGAAAAAACTGAATAAGTCGTACAAAAGACCCCCCAAAGAAATTGTTGGTAAATGGATATGACTTCTCCACTACAATTAATTTCTTAATTGTTGTAAACAAACCTGCTGACTAACTATGGTTTTTTGTGTTCAATCCAAGATGTTGGGAATGTTGAAAAAATACCAGGTTCAACCAATGAAGTGGGTATGTATAAGGGTGTGGTTGTAGTAAATCATCTGGGGTAGTGCATGTATATTAAATATTTTGTCCAATTTTATCGAAGGCATGATAAATTTAAAGCTACATTAATTACATTAGCGCGCCTAATTTTGTTGCCCTTGTCCTAACTATGTATCAACTTTTTAATGCCTCCTTGAATCCAAGTGTTTGTCGGTTTTGCACCAGGTCGTGTCCAATCGGAGGGGGACAGTACGGTGGATGCCATGGATTCCTCCTTGCTCGATAAATCTGTTAGTGATGCTGTAGAGTGGGGGTCTGGTTTATGTAATACAACATTAACTCTCTTCTTTAACATATTTGTATTAGTCTTTTGAATTTCTATTTTCCCATTCATCGTCCCTATTGTATCTTTTCAGCTGGACATGGTGATTCAATACCTGCGGTGTTATCAGGTATGGTTTCTACGCATGACCTGTGAACAAAGCGAAGTGTTTTGCTGATGTTACTAGAAGTCAAGCATGTAAACTTTACTTTGGTGTGTTATATAAGGATGTCCTGCTGAATTTGAGGAAACCTGTACTGCCGCGGGTGTAGATATATCCCCAGGGAGTTCATCAGATGAAGTACCGCAAACAGTTGGTTGTTCAGGTCCAGGGTCATTGGCAGATAGTAACGTTCAGGTCCAAGATGAAACAATTCCAGTTCAAGAGTCCACCCCGGAGGCAAACGCTGAATTGGTGGCTGGCGAGTCCCAAGTTCGGGAGCCAGTTACTGAATTTCCTGTAAAGGATGTTGAAGATTCAGGTATTCCATATGAATACTGTGTTTGTCTAATTCAAAATTTGTGTTTATAACACTCCTTAACTATATTATGTATTACTCTGACCATGTCTGCAGCGGATGCGGGGATAGAAGAAACAAATATTCAATCCCGGGAAACAAGGGAGGTTCAATCAGGTACGTGCCACTACAATTAATGACTTAGATTTTGTAAGCAACCCGCCGAGTGACAATTTTTTTTGTGTTCAGGCCAAGTTGTCGAGGAGGTTGAAAAATTACCTGGTGCTACTGCTGAAGTAGGTGTGTGCCGTGAAGTGATCAATTCTGGTGATGATTTAGGTAAGACATAGAATATATGTGTACGGCTGTAGTAAACCGTTGTGGGTACGGCATATTTTTTAAATCGTTTTTTTATGCTTTATGAATGGCATGACAAAGTTAAATCTACCTTTTGTTGATTAGCACGACCAATTTTGTTGCACCTATTGTAAATGTGGATTACCTTTTTAATGCATCCCTGAACCCAAGTGTTTGTCTAGCATGCAAGACAACCTAATCCTTAGCTTTGGACGTTGCGTTAGGTTCTGTCCTACCAGAGGTTGAGAGTACGGTGCAGGCCATAGATTCCTCGTGCCTAGAAAGATCTGTTACTCAGGCTGTACATTGGGGTTCTGGTTTATGTAATACAGCATTAACCCTCACTTTCAATATATCCCTATTCTAACGTTTTAATTTCTATTTACCCATTGCCTTCTCCCCTATGTATGTTTGCAGCGGGTCATGGTGACTCTCAGCCGCACATCGAGGTTGGGCGTTGCGATTCACTACCGGGGGCGACGGTTTCAGGTAATGTATCTAAGCATTACCTGTGAGTAAACTAAACTTTATTTTCGAGCATGCCAACAGTGCATTATTTTAATTGTACTGCGGTGTGTGGTTGAAGGCTGCCCTTCCGTCGCCGAGGAACACAGTAATGTGGAAGGTTTTGATATGTCCGTGGGGAGTTCAGTTCCTGATATAGTTGCGCAAACAACGGATCTTGAATCAGGTTTGTGCTAACCCCGAATTTTCAACGGTTGTTTCCTCGGAAGACTTATTAAACAAAAATTGACCTCACTTCGAGTATGTTGCCAGGTGTAGACATGTTGACCCAGAACAGAGATGAAATAATTCCTCCGGATGCCTCTGTTACTGCAACATTGAACGAAGAAGCCTCCTCTCTGGCTAGGGAATCAGGTATGAAAGCCTAACATAAATGTTAGTTAAATTAGTGTTTTCTATGTAGTAGAGTGTAACCTATTGTGTACATCCTCAGTTGCTGTTTTTACTGAGAAGGACACGGATGATCTGTCAAGCGCTAAAATAACAGACCCTCCAGTTCAGGCTACAGGTAAGGATGTTTAAAAGGAAGTTTAGGGTCACAATGTATGTAATTAAATTTATCTGTCTTACGAGTATGTTTGCAGAGTATGCGGCAGCGATAGATCAAAATATCGGAGGTGCGAGTAAAATTCAAGGCGGGTCAGGTATGATTGGACAAACCTGGGTAATATACCCAGATGTACATGTTTCTAAAACCCAGTTTTCCCCCTGATTTTTCCTAACTTGACAATGTTGGCAGCTGGTGATTTGGAGACCGGGAACGTTTTGTGTCCCGGGGATGGGTCTAAGGCAGAGGAAATGTTGGCATCAGGTATGAAAGGGCAACTAACTTTTGTGTTGTATTGGTGTATCCTGCAACCTCACAACTTAACCTATATGTGAATTGGTGATTTTGGAATGTTAGAGACGGAAATCTGTAACGTGGCTCCACTTCAAATACTGCCACCACACCTTGACCCAGGAGGACAGTTTGGGGTCGATAACAATGTAGTTGGTGAAGGTATGTGTTTCACACATAACCCTTTACTAAAGTATAATGTTGTCGTGCATGCATATTAAACACTTGTTACGGGTGGTTCGACATAAGCAGGTGCAACCAGATTGCGGCCTAAAAGAAAGACCCGTTCCAGGACGCAGGATTCGATCCCCGCGACATCAGCTGAAGTCCCAGTGGAGTTGTGTGGTAAGATTTTTAGTAGCTAACCATCCTATTTCTGCTATACCCATTTTTCCTTTTCAATAAATAAACGTAATGTATTGCCTTCAGCTGGGAAAAAAGAAAAAACCACAAGATCACGGAAAAACCGGCAAGTTCCCCTCCCACCGGATATGAGTCGTATATACTTGGACAAATGACTGGAGTCCAACCACATTTTTTTTGGGTGTGCATTTTATGATAGCATATGTATATATTTATTCGGGGCCCTATTTTTTGTGATTACCCCACTTGTAAATATGGTTGGGCAGCACCGGGTATTGGAAAGATCGTACTATATGTCCCGTAGACTTGCATTGTAACACATATCCACTATCTTTTATGTAAAGTTGTGGATGTTATAAGGGTTATTTTTTTGTGATGTACAGTCCCATTATTGATTAATTGTGTGCACAAGCAAATCAAAAATAAACCAGCCCTAGTTATCTTATAGTTATTTATGATGGGTGCAGCGCAAAATGTTTACCAAGGTATGAAGTGTGTGTTGCCACCCCAGGATGGTTCATCCGTGGTCTTGGTAGGAGACCAAATATTAACGGGTGCTGACGAACTGTGTAGAAGAGCAACACACAAGGGTGCCAGTGGCTTTGGCATTGGTGATACAGTTACTCCCAAGCCTAAACGTACGTCGCAACGAAACGTTTCTGTGGCCGGATCCTCGGCTGAAGTACCAGTAGATGCTGAATGTAAGTTACAATGTTAAATAACCATTTAATAACCGTACAACAAGATGATTTCCCACCGTTTCTCATTCTTGTTGTCGTGTAATTCTGCAGCGTACGTTACAACCAATTTGGGACCGAATGGTGAGGTTATAGGTCCTAAAAAACGCACATCCTATTCCAAAAAGCATTGCAGACCCCGGTTTGGGTAATTACAATTCACGCAAACACGAAATTGGTAGAAGTGACTAGGATATCCATCCTAGTCACTATGGACGTATTTGCCCAATTGACACGTCTGAAGGAATCAACGTTGGCCTTATTGTATATAACTGTTATATGTAAGATTAAATTAGGGCTACATAACAAGGCTTGGTTTGGTTTTTTTACATATGCATAACTGTAATAAGTAGGTCCTTTTTATTGATTTGGTAATATTGCGAGCCTTTTTACTGAGTATATTTAATTGCAGAGGCGTATAAGACAATACGAAACCAATCCTGATCATCCAATCTGGAGATGGTTATGTTGGATGTTATGTTTTTCTTTGTCTTGCATTTTCTTTGTATTGGACTTAGTTTAATATACCATGGTATGATTGTACGCCCTTTGTTTTTATGCGAAGTCAGTTACCAACTAAATTTACTTCCATATATTCACATAAAGTAAGTTTAAGAGAAGTTTAAATTGTTTCACAATTTCATACAAAGACACCAATGGTGTCATTATAACAGATTGCCATCAATAATGTACTCTAGCCAAACAACCTTAACCAAACTAACACACCATTCCAGACCCCCAACTGCTCTTTGAATAATGTTACTCGTTCTCTTCGTCACTGCTGATGTTGATAACTGGATTATGCAAGGGCTGTTCTTCCGAGTTTGTTTGTGGTCGTCGGCGAAGAGGTCGTCGTTGCAATCTAGGAGATATAGGCATTGGAGCTTGTGGTGCCCTGTCATTCATGGGCAGTGGAGCCGGACCAACAGTAGAAGCTGTAGATGCTGAACGGTTTTGTTGTACTTCATCGGCACCAATAACGTCACCATTTACAGTGGATGAACCCACCCCAGTGTAAATGTGTCTGGCCTCGCCATTTCTGCTCGATTCACCAACATTATAGTTACCTGCCCGCCTGGACTCTTCATAGATTACATGTTTGTCTACGCAAATAGGTTTTCGATTTTTTGATACACCTACCTTGTACCTTACCATCGGTGATTATCAGTTTAAGTAATTTACCAAAGAATGCGGTATTTACAGTGTCCTGCAATCGTGTTGTATAAATAATAAGCAAATATAAAGACAAAACGCCAAAACCCCAACATTGGTTTTTATGATAACTCCAACTCTAAAAACCCTAATTTATGTTGAAACCTAGAATGTTTACTTGTTTATATTTGCAACTGATAAAACTGAGAGTAGAGTGTTTACCTTTTCAAGAATCCTCTAGGAAGACTGGTGTCTAGACATCATTTTGTTGATTAGGGAGAATCGAAGATGTTAAGGAACAGGGTCTTAAAACCTTTTATTTTGGAAGGAAGCAGAAACTAAGTAATACGTCACTGCCCTGGTTATAGGGTTTTATAGTGTTCCATTGTTTTGAACGATCCTGGTGGGGTGTGTTTAAAATGGGTGTATATGGTAAAAGTTATTATTACGGTCTGGCAAGGTCAATTATGTCCTTCCATTCTATAGTATGAACGGCTAATTTTATGATGCATAATACGCAATAGAGAGAGTTTGTGAACCACCAAACCAAAATCCCCACACAATTAAAAGTAACCAAACCAAACGTGACTCCACACGAACAACACAATGTTCTGAAAGTGAACACTAATGACTAGGGCCACCTTTTTCCGGTGTACTCGATGAAAACCCAGGTTTAATCCGATGCTGATTTAGATTTATGGCTTCTAACCGTGACTGGAGCTGAGAAGCATAGATTTCCTCCTCTTCCCTCTCTCTTTGACGACGTTGTTCCTCTCGCCTCTCTGCTTCTCTTTGCAGTTCTTTACGCTTGCGTGCTGCTGTCCTTCTGCGTTCCCTTCTATCTGCTTGGCTGCGCGCCATAGCTTCGGCCCTTAATCGCTGCATTTCTATCTCTCTCTCTGCAAGGTGAATTTTGGATGCCATTTCTGTATTTTCGTTTCTTACCTGCCCGATAAGATTCTCCATTTCACGGTAGTCTTTCACCAAACTGTCGGACGAAGGGGCTGGTGTAACTGGAATGTGTAACTCGTGACAACGAGCGCGAAGTCGGTGCATTTCATCTTTTGCATCAATCATCTGATCACTCATACAGTAACCTCCCTGGAGGGCATACATGTTAGTCATCTGGAAAAACCTTTTTTTACCATCTGAGTCGGTGTATATATTTTCTGAGATATACCCCATCCCTGTAGTGGCCTTTGGAAACTGGTGGTGGTAGACGTGTGGTGGTCCACCGATTCCATTGTTGGAATCCATTTGTGTTTTTGAGTATTTTGCTGGGTTTGTTTGGACTTTATTCGGTTGGGAGATGAAAGAATTGTAGTTTGTGGGTTGGACTTGCAAGCAGGTCTATTTATAGGAAAACAGCCACGAACACTTTGAGGGCACGATGCTCTTTTGAGGGCACGCTGCTATTTGTTTAACCATATATATCAATGTATACTAATTTTTGTTCTGCCCTTTTCCTTACCTTCGGAAAAGTCATTCGATGACCCCTTATCATACAATCATCCATTTAGTCGCTGCAACGCAATTAGCCATTGCTGCAAATCATACAACTCTGAGTCAAACAACGCAAAAAAAACTTCAAATACATGGCAGTATACTTGAATACCAGCCCATACACACGAACGTTATACCCATAGAAGGTCCAACCAAATACAACCACAGGATTAACAAGCTTTACTGTTATAAAAGGGACAAGAATAGTCGAACAGTGTAGGTGGTTGGGATGGTTGGGATAGTTAATCGTGCATGATGTAAAGGGCCTGCCACAATTGTCATATGCATAGCAATATTTAAATATCACGGGAAGGATAGATACAAAGGACACATATAATCCAACTCTAACCAAACCAAAGCAAATGTGATAGATCCCTAGTGTTGATGTGCAGTTATGTCAATCCAGACTCGACTAGTATACTCAAGACTCTTATTGGATTGGAGCTAACATAAACAGGGATTACCCTACATCAAATTCTACATGCCTCCTATGTATAGTCATTGGCCCTAGTATTTGGGAATATGGCCCTTAAAGAACCTAAAGGGACATTAAGTGGACGGGAATCCATCCATGTTGTGCAACCCAGGGCGGCTAGACCCCTACTGAATTGACCACCCAATTGTAAGAGCCGACAGAAGACAAATGCACAGGAAAGATATATGCACGGTTAAAATTGTCAGTCATAAATTTTAACCGGGCGTTGCTATTTTTATCTTACATTGAGAGAAAAAAGGGGAATCTGTCAGAACCATAAGTGAATATGGGGGTAGCAGGGGTGATAGGGTAAATACTTTTTTGGGCAATGTGTGTTATCATTATTATTACCTACCACCCAACACATATAAATTCATATAGGCATCATGCCCTCTATAACCTAGCTCTCCCGAAGTCTAGTGTAGTCATATCAATCTTACTTTAGGCCCGTGGATATATGCAGGGGGGGTGTCTCCTCTTTTGGTACAGCAACTCAAGGGTAGAACCTCCAGGGAGAATAGTAAATGTCCCTGAACTAAGGCCAAAGGACAATAGCGGTGACTTTTGACCCAGTATGACACCACCTACAGAGACTGCCTTTATAGGGCATGACTTTTTTAATATTAGAAGGGATAGCTTTTTCGTATTATGTTTCCTGGTCAGCCAACAAGTTGGTTTGAAAGCTGACAACGGAAATGGAGTTTTAATCCGATGTTGCATTCATTTAAGCCGATGTCGTGCTTGTGGCGGAATCCCTTTTTCAGCCTCTCAATCTCAGCTGCATCGGAGATGCGCCACCTAAACGAAAAAAGGTCCACACCCAGAAGTCTACAACGAGTAAACTTCTCATTCTCCATTTTTTTACATATTATATAGCATTAAATTTTAAAAGCACAATAACATTTGTCCTTCCATATATATTAATGTTTAACAATTTTTTTTCTGCTATTCTCTTTATAAATAGGTTAGGTTATTAGAGAGAAAGCATCAGTTTTTTTTTATTTCTAAAATCGTCTGAGAATTGAGACTACAGAGATATAGAAGTTTTAAGGTTCAACAATGGCTGTCAAGAGTGATTTGCAGATTTTGTTGCAAAAAATGTATGCTGCTTTAGATGAATATAAAGAAGAGGAAACCGCGAGGGCTGAAAGGGAAGGTGTTGATCCTAAAAGAATGTGGAAAGTTGGTGGCTTCTTGGTGAGCATCCCTCATCTTAAGATGAAGGTCAGAGATAGTTTCGATTCTGTGTCGATTGAGAAGAAGTTGGTCCGCTTCTTTGTCAATCATTATGAGGAGTTATCCCAACCCAATTCTCGTCTATGTCTTATTATTGGTGAGCAACTTTCAATCTATACGGATTCTCCTAACAAAGATTTAGGGGTTGTAGTCTTGGGTCCCAAAGTAATCAATGTAGGGAATCCTCCTATTCGAACTTTCTCTACCCATATTGGAGGTTTGCCTGTATTTGGAATGTTTAGAGATGGCATGGTTGAAGCAACATCCGTTAAGGGAGAGGGAGGACATGCCTCGACTAGTGGGGTTCAAAGGAAGCACTCGAGGAGATGGTGAACAAGGGGTCTTTTTAATTTTATGTTTTATGTTGTTTTATGAAGTGTTTTTATGATTTTACTTGAGGGTTTTTGTTAGTTTTCTGTTCTACAATTAAGCAACAATCGGTGTATCAGAAAATCTATTTCTAACGATTATGTTTGTTGTTTTCTATAATCGGCGTTGGAGTTTGTGATATTGTAACGATTATTGGTCCTGAAAAAAGCAGGAGTAAAGTTATCATACTATCGTTCTACATATATATCTAGATAAACCGATTATATCAAATAAAAACGTGCCCATTCATTGATTTAGGAAATTGAATACATGGTTAATCAAGCATCGGTTAGCAGGGTAATCAGGCACCTAAACGAAAAAAGGTAATCTCAGGTGCATCGGAGATGCGCCACCTAAACGAAAAAAGGTCCACACCCAGAAGTCTACAACGAGTTATCTTCTCATTCTCCATTTTTGTTAAATATTATTTACCATTAAATTTTTAAAGCACAATAACATTTGTCCTTCCATATATATCAATGTTTAACATTTTTTATTCTGCTCTTCTCATTACCTTTACAAAACTTATCGACGACCCCTGATCATGGAATCCCGGGTATAGTCGCTCCAACGCAATTAGTTTTTGATGAAAATAACTTCTATGGGTTGATTTAATTTTGGTACATATCCTAAGGAAAATTATAGGTCATCATTATTTTTATCCTGCATTTATTCATTATGTAGTTTTAATTTTGGTACATATCCTAATTGGCCTCCAGTTTTGGGATGTCCCTGTTGATATAGGAAGTTGAGTGTAGTGCTCATCCAAACTCATGGTTATAGGAACTTCTGTGGGGTAACTTCATGTCGGCAAATGGTAAAAGAGATGATGGATTTAGACATCGCAGGGATTCCAGGTGACACGCCTTTTCATGACAAAGATGCCCAAAATTACAAACCCAGTACCCCCAAGGAACATAAAGTCCCCAAGGTTTACAACGCGAACACCTACACACTCTTGCCTATAAATAAGACCCCCTACAGGTTACTATATGTCATAGATAAAAAAACCTAGGTGTTTAGTAAAACCACACACGAGAATTAGATGTATTCGATCAGAAGCCGTGTATTCAATCGCTATTGTTGAATGATTATTAAAGGAAGCATTTTGTATAATCATGTAAGAGGTAACGCTTTCATTCTGTTATAGTCTGTACAAATTTTGAATTCCGGGTCTTCAATTGAACTGTTATTGGATCCACACTGTTTATATGTTATTTGTGTTGGCAGGGGGTGGGAATGGCTATATGAATTTCTAACGGTCAACGGGTTGGTCATATGTCCTTACCGTCAACTGAATCCAATGGCTAGTCCAAGGGTTTAATAGTATGGTTTGCGGGGACGTAGACGTTGCCCGGATTTTGGGGAAACAGTCCTAAACGGTGCGTTTAGGAATAATTGGAACGTGCAGCTTCCTATGCGTTTTGCTTTCCCCATCCTCATGCATAAAGAGAGACCGTGCAGGATTTCGGACTGCATCGCCATTACGGTTGGGCATGTCGTGCTTAATGCGGAATCCTTTTTCCAGTTTCTCTATTTCAGCCGCATCGGAGCTGCGTAACCTAGACGATAAATGGTGCACACCCAGAAGTCTACAAACCTTATCCTCTCATTCTCCATTTTTGTTACATATTATATAACATTAAATTTTAAATGCACAAAGACATTAGTGCATTTATATATATGAATGTGTATTAATTTTTTGTTCTGCTCATTTAAAATTGTATATCGTTAACACCTTCGGTTTGCGCTTTCACGAGTTGCTCCATGACCTGGGTCCCCACCTCTGGCTCCCCCACGATGCTTATTGACTACCAGCCCATACACACAAGTTGTTCAATTTTTCCCTACTGAATTGACCACCCAATTGTAAGAGCCGACAGAAGACAAATGAACAGGAAATTTATATGCACGCTTATAATTAGAAGGCATAACTTATTCGGGCGTTGCTATTTTTATGTTACATTGAGAGAAAAAAAGGGAATCTTTCAGAACCATAAGTGAATATGGGGGTACCAGGGGTGATACGGTAAATACTTTGTTTGGCAATGTGTGTTATAATTATTATAACCTACCACTCAACACATATAAATTCATATAGGCATCATGCCCTCTATAACCTAGCTCTCCCGAAGTCTAGTGTAGTCATATCAATCTAATTTTGGGCCCGTGGATATAGGCAGGGGTAGTGTCTCCTCTTTTGGTACAGCAACTGAAGGGTAGAACCTACAGGGAAAATAGTAAACGTCCATGAACTAACGCCAAAGGACAATAGCGGTGACTGTTGACCATGCGAGACACCACCTACAGAGACTGCCTTGTAGTCTTTTGTATAGGGCCTGACTTTTTTTTTCTGGCACTTTTTTAATATGAGCTGTTATTTTTGGAAAATATCTTCAATGCGTCCTGTTTCGGTAAATCACTCTTTATAAATATTAGAACCGAAATTAGCCTAAATGTTACTGCTTTTCATTAACTTAAAAACAAACATTTGTTCCAACAGATTTCGTACATTTACTTAAAAACCATATTCACTTAAAAAGTTTAACACCCACTTCCGACGGCTCCCAATTCCGACGATGTTCATTTTGCTCCAACCCAATTAACCTTACAAGGTTCTTTTAAATTGAACTATCATCTCATCCCACTGTTGTTTATCAGTGTTCGCTGGAGTTGAAGGCGAACCTGTATCTTTCCCGGTTTTTTTCTTGCGTGGACATTGGGCGGACCAGTGATCATCTTCTCCACATGTGTAACAGTTCTGAACAGTATACTGCCTGGGGGAATTAAAACCTGACGAAGAACCGACCTTACCGTGTTGAATAGCAGAATCTAACCACTCGAAGTCTCCGCAAATTTGGCACTTCAGGAACAATCTGTCTGGGTTTTTCGGGGTGTGCGACTCCAGGATTTTTCTAAAACCAACACATTTTGCTTTGGGACAGGCCGAGTAGATATATGGACATAGGGCACATCGGTGAGTTTCGGATTGACAGATACCACACTTGATTATGGAAGAGCACTGCGATCACACATAATAGATTTAATTAGTTTTAACAACCTTAAAAAGAACAAACAAATGGGTCTTAGGAGTGGGAGGAAACTAGCCATACCTTGGAGCATTCCATGCTTGTGTGATTAGTTTGTCAATTTGGAAAAACACCTGTTAACCGGGCCTGTATTTATAGGTTCTGATGGGGTGGGTTGTTTAAGAATTGTGGATGTTCAAAATATATTTCAATTATTGTCTCTAGCCTACTCTATTCAGTTTTAAATCCTTTCAAATGGAAAGTACATATCTTAAACACATCTAACAGTTTTTAAAGGTATGGGTAAACAGAAATGTTTACAGCACCTGAAAACAAACAGTCCACCAGCATATAATTATCAATGTTTGGTCATTCCAAATTCACTGCTTACATAAGCGTGCTTCAGGGTTTTTTTATTGATTTGACAACCCAATTTTTAAAGGCCAACCAGCAGGTAAATAGTTAGGACCAATAGACAGTATCTTTTAAGCAAAATTATAGGGAATCATTATTTTTATCTTGCAATTATTCAGTATGTAGTTTTAATTTTGGAAGATATCCTAGTTGGCCTCCAGTTTTGGGATGTCCCTGTTGATATAGGAAGTTGAGTGTTGTGCTCATCCAAACTCCTGGTTATTGATGAAACACCCTTTAAATGATCCAAAGGGTTTAATAAAAATAGTTTAGCCTTTGTCAGTCTTGCCTAAAATTATACGCCACCAGCAACAAAGGATATACCTCTCAGTAAGACCGATTACTTGATGGTTGGTCACCGCTTTTGACCCACACATAAAGGCATCTATAAGGGCATAAGGGCATGGTAACGACTCTGACAGATAGTAGATGCACAGTGTTCATGCTACCTTACGCCAAAAATATTGCCAATACGGCATGTATATGTCTGCCACTTAGCTGTGATCATTATACAGGGCTATATCGAGACCTAGGGGTCCCTATGATAGGGCCATCCGAAGCTCCAGAGGGTGAGGTAAACATAATGGATTAAAAAAAGTTATGAGTAGGAGCAAGTACTGTATGGCTTTGTCAATCAAATTCAACGTCTATGCTGAACCACAAACAAAGCTATGCAGAAAATGAGCTGTAAGGTTGAGAGATAAGGTGGTATAGGAAAATAGGTATTTGCTTAGGTATTTCTTGGTCCTTGTACTCGACAATACTACACAGCTATGTAGACCACCATCCCTGAACACCGATTGGAAACCCCTTTTATAATATGCTCGCAACACAATGAAACGGCAGATACTGATGCATGATTTAAAATATCTGACATATTTGTAATTTGCATTACAATTTTGATATCACTCTAGAAGGATTGCGTTAAAGGACACAAATATTCGAACACATACAACAAGAAGATAAGGCAAAGGGTGAGTAAAAACCAAAGTAAAGGGTACCCCTAATATAAGTTGGGATATAAAATTTATGAAGCATAATTGTAGTGTGAAAGTGTTACGCATCTGCCTTTCATATAGTACAATTTTTATTTGTCAAAAAAGGGATGTGCAGTGTATTATTTGGCAGCCTGCAGTATTTGGCAACCCCTTCAAACTATAAATAGTAGAGACCAATCCATATTGTTCAAACCATTTAAACTACCACTGTTTGTCTAACTATATTGCATAAATTAGGTTACAATGATGAAAATCTATATTGCATTAAATATGTATTACAAATTATAAATTGAAATCAGCACGTGGGCCGTATGCATTAAGGTTCTCGCGCAACATATCATAGCAATCCTCGTGGAGAAACTCACATCCATGCTCTTCTAGATACCTGGTTTTCGCATGAGCTTTCTGCAGGCAACGAGTTAAAAATTTTAT
>JAJJMA010113844.1:0-12587 GCA_023529015.1 Papaver nudicaule | reverse complement strand
TGGGTGTACTGTGTAAGATCTAACCATTGGGATTTTACACAGTTACATTTTGGCGCTAGAAAAGGTTTTGAACTTGTGAATTTTTTGATCTATCTCTTACACTAGCTTTGTTAAAGTACCATATGCTCTTTTGTTTCTATAAATGGTATGATTTCATCGCCGATAGTGTCACCACCTATCTGTTATTTCCGTTTAGAGGTATCCCGCTTGCTGCTACTTCTCTTTCTTCTTCTTGTTTCTATATATGGTATGATTCACATGTATTGGAACTCGCTGGAGGTGTTTTAGTCACTTTTACTTGCCATATAAGGATGTTATGATTACTGGGTAGGATTTTCAGTATGATTCCTGTCTTATTTTGTTTAACATGGTATATCATATGGTTCATGATTTGAGATGTTGCCGCATGTTCTTTGTCTCTATATATAGTATAGTGTATGAGTTTTGAGGTCGCCGTTATGTTCTAGTAACTGTATCATACTATTTTTCAAAAGACATCTTATATTATTTTGAGAAATCTTGCTGGATTAAGTACTGTTCCAGTTACACATTAGTGTTAGCCGGTGTGCTGCGATGGTTTTATCACATATTTCACTCTTCTCACACAAGCAGTAGATGAGCTAGTCGTTTAAATATAATTTGTCATTTTTGGTCGGAATTTTTTCAAATATAGATATATATTTCCGGCAAAAAGAGAGTTAGTTCTGATGTTTAGTATGAATTTCAGTTTCATAAAGGAAGTTACATCCTAAAACCTTGTTAAGCTGTTCTTTGAAAAGTTGGTCGTACTATCATTTTGATTTCAGAATCACAATCACATAGGGTGTTTTTGCAATTTTTGTCATGCTTAGGTCATCATCTGCACATCACGTGATGAAAAGCTATTTCTTTTGTATTTCATTCACCAATATTCTGAAAAGTAACCCAACTAACTTATTTGGCATTTACCCACAGTACTAACAGAGCAATACTGTCAGGAAGTGTGTTTGTCTTCTTTTACAGAACCTCGGCGAATGGGTCCTAGAGGAAGGAGCGATAAAGCCCCGGCGGGTAGGCCTCCTCGATACCCTATCCCTTCTACACCGGCGACACACCCCAGTGGTCACAACACTAGAAGCAGAGCAATGGAACCAGCTGCTCCAGTGGATCCTAATGTGGCAAGCTCATCTCGACGATCGCCTGTCCAGCAAGTGACTCGCCAAGAGGAAGTTTACATAGAGGATATTACTCGTTTTGAGAATGCAGAAAGGTCACCTGAGCCTAATCCTATGCTAAGGAGAATCAGCAGTCATGTAGAGGCAAATGCTTGTGGCGAGCAGGTTGGTGATAGAAGATTAACCATAGGCGAAACATCAAGTGCTGGGGGAGCAGCTCAAAACGCAATTGCAACAGGAGCAGTGACAGCTAATAATCAGCAGCAGTTGGTACAAGATATCGGCGAGACTAGGCATGTAACGGAAGAAGTTCCAGCAGTAGTGGCAGAAATTCCACATGCGGCTAGTAGGAATGGTGTGGCGATAGCACCTGGTGCCACTGTGACTCGCCCAGTGGTGATAGCATACAATACTGGATCCACAAATACCACAGAAACTCTGCTAAGGCAAATTCTAGAGGCTAATAACAGGCAGGCGGATCAAGTGCAAAAGCAAATGCAACTACAAATGGAGACGGTACTTCAGAGTCATAGAGAATTGATGGCAGCACAGAACAAAGGTCATGCATCTCACTCGCACTCAACTCGCCATGCACATTCATCTCGTCATGGGTCTCATACACATTCGTCGCGCCATGAATCTCTTTCTCATACAACTCGCCGAGTTGAAAAGAGTGGAACCAGCTCAACTGAAATCTCGGATTCAACGGCGAAGTATGATGAAAGGGGTAGGAGAGTAAATTTACCCGGAAAGGATAAAGATCGTAGCAGCTCTAGGCGACGACACAAAGCAGATAAAGAGATGAAGAAGGACTTGCGCCAACTAAAAGATAAAGTAGAAGCTTTAAGTGGGTCTTCGAGGGAGTCCAGATATAGAGTTGCACTCTTAGAAGCGCAGAAAACACCTTTTTACGATTGTATTACGCATGGACACGTGTCTCCCAAATACTCTGCCCCAAAATTCACCTCCATCTATGATGGAACGGGAGATCCTACACAGCACTCGAAAGCTTATAAGCGAGATATGGCGGCCTGGGTAGGATCAGATCCTATAATGTGTATGGCTTTCCCTGCTACACTAAAGGATGAAGCCTTAACCTGGTTTGATGGGCTGGAGGAAGGAAAAATCAAATCCTTTGAGAAGTTAGAAAACAAATTCTTGCATGCTTTTATTCAGAATAATAGAGGTCGGCCCGGCGTGGAAAGATTGTTCAACGTTAAGAGAAGACCCTCGGAGACTTATAAAGTTTTTATTCAAAGATGGAGAAAAGCAAGCGGCGAGGTAGGATCAGAAGTTTCAGAAAAGGAGAAAATAAGATCATTTCTTAGCGCTATGGAGACTACTGACCAGCTGTACCAGAAGTTGTTTTGGAACATGCCACAGGATTTGTTGACCTTGAGGGCGATGCAAGATGAATGGCTAAGTTTTGAAGAAATCCGAGAAGAGGAGTTGCGACTAAAGAAGGAAAGAGCAAAACAAATTCACTCGATTAATAGTTTATCGCCGGAAGATCAAGAAGAAATCAAGAAAGAATGGTTGAAGGCGGAACAACGGAGGTTGGCGCAGAACCCCTCGTCGGCGATAGTAGTATCTGAAGCAGGAAAGCAGCAAGTTACCGCCGAGCAGCATTGGAATTCTCAGAAGCGAGAAAATTATGATGGGCGTGACAAGCAAGATAACAGGGGAGGAAACTATGGAAGAGGAGGAAGAGATAATCGGCGAAATGGGAATGGAGATAGAAGATATAATGGAGATAACAAAAAATTTGGCAGAGGCAACCAGCAAACTTTCCAAGACGCTACTTTGCCTAAGCTGCGGGTTTCTTATACAGACGCATTTGGTCAGATTGAAAGTTCAAACTGTAGGGATGACATTCGTTATCCTTATAACCGAGGAAACCCAAGGACCCCGCCGGCCAATACCAATTCTTTTTGTCAATTTCATCAGTTTCATGGCCATACAACTGAAAACTGCACTAAGGTACAACAAGAAGTTCATCGATTCATCCGCTTAGGGAGGTTCCAGGAATTCTTGGAGTTGCCTCCACCACCTCCTATCATGGTACAGCCAATTCAAGCCATCCTTGCTCAGACTCCCAATGTGTACGAGGTGAAGGTGGAGCGAGATTTGTTGGAGTTAGATTGCTTTTCCATTGTACATTCAAAAATCACTAGGGATGAATTTCATGATAATGTTATGTCTCGAGTTCATAAGCGAGATAGAATGGGAAATGAGATCTGTAGTGTCGCCGCTAAGCAGGAGCCATTACAAGAATGGATGAAGGCATGTGTTGGATTCTCCGCCCAAGAAATTCCCCCAGAAGGAAGAAATCATAACAACCCCTTGGTTCTCACCATTCAGATGGAAGGATTCAGGCTGCCGAAGGTACTTATTGATCCAGGAAGTTCTGTGGATATCCTCTTTAATACGGCCTTTGAAGCAATGAGGGCGAAAGATGATAAAATACCCTCGCCGACGGTCTCCTCCTATAACATTTATGGGTTTAATGGCACAGCTTCTAAGCCTAAAGGCGAGATTGAATTAAAGGTGAAAATTTGTGATGAATACTTCTTGAATACTACTCTCTGTATTGTGGATGTTGACTCGCCGTATGCTGCAATTCTGGGGAGACCATGGCTCCACAGTTTAAAAGGAGTCCCTTCTACTTATCATCAACGCCTAAGGTTCCCCACACCATTTGGAGTCGCCGAGTATGTTGGAGATCTATCAGTGGCCAAGGCGTGCAATTCAGCAGACGTGCAAATGCGAGAAAATCGAAAGGTGAAGATGGCAGAGAAAAAGAAGCTCGGCAAGGAAGCGGTTAAGGAGCAAGAAATTCTGGACTTCATTGCCAACCCAACCACATATGTGCATTCAACAAATTCAGTAGAAGATTCGGCGAAGCCTGGGGATAAGACCTTATAGAAATTAAAGGAACCATCACCGATGGGAGAACCAGAGCTACATTTCACGGCGGTGGAACCTACTAAGGATGTTAATATCGGCGATGAACAGGATCCAAAGATGGTAAAAATTGGTACTCTATTAAATGAAGACGAATCGGCGGAGTTACTAGCACTACTAAAGGCATATGTTGATGTCTTTGCTTGGGGTATGAACGAGATGCCAGGGATCGATCCGGCGATAGCATGCCATAAGCTAGATATCGACCCAAAGGTCAGACCATTCAAGCAAAGGATAAGGAAATTGGCCCCAGCTTATAAGGAAGCAGTGGAGGCAGAAATTGACAAAATGAAGGCATCTGGTATAATAAGGCCAGTGCAATACCCACAATGGATAGCTAACATGGTTGTGGTACCAAAGAAGAACAAGGGAGTAAGGATCTGCATTGACTTTAGCGACCTTAACAGAGCCTGTCCCAAGAACAGTTTCCCGCTGCCAAGTATTGACCAGACTGTAGATGCTACATCAGGTCACGAGTTGCTGTCATTCATGGATGGTTATTCAGGATACAACCAGATACCTTTGGCGGAAGAAGATCAGAAGCATACAGCTTTCTTTTCCACTAAGGGGTTATTTTGTTACACTCGAATGCCGTTTGGTTTGAAGAATGCTGATGCTACTTATCAAGAGATGGCACAGAAAATGTTTGAGAGATGGATAGGGAAGACGATGGAAGTCTATGTCGACGATATGCTTGTCAAGAGCAAGAAGAAGCAAACTCATGTGAAGGACCTCAGAGAAATATTTAACCATATGCGTGTTACTAAGTTGAAAATCAATCCAGCAAAGTGTGTTTTCGGCGTGACTTCAGGAAAGTTCTTGGGGTATGTCGTCACTAAGAAGGGAGTGGAAGCTGATCAAGCCAAGATTAAAGCAATCATAGAGATGCCCTCGCCGGTCACAGTCAAAGATGTTATGCGACTAAACGGGACTTTGGCGTCCCTCAACAGATTCATCTCAAGATTCTCTGACAAGTGTAAACTATTTTTCCAGACACTAAAGAAAGGAGAAAAGTTCAACTGGACTGAAGCACATGAAGCTGCATTTCAAGGCATTAAAAAGTATCTCGCCACTCTTCCAGCAATTCAGCCACCTGAGCACGGCGAAGAACTGAGAGTATATCTCGCCGCTACACCATTTGCCATAAGTGCAGTACTTGTAAGAACCAAAGGTGGAGAAACACCTATATATTATATCAGTAGAACGTTACAAGGAGCAGAGAAGAATTATACCAAAATAGAACAACTGATTTTGGCTTTGGTTTTCGCATCTCAGCGATTACGTCCATATTTTCACGCCCATCCCATTGTGGTCCTCACCAAAACTCCAATAGAATCTATCTTGCACAGCTCTCAGCGAGTGGGACGCATCGCCAAGTGGAATCAACAAATTGAGCAATTCGGCGTTCAGTATGAAATACGCACAGCTCAGCGGTCTCAAGTCATAGCAGACTTCCTCGCCGACTTCCCAATAGATGAAGAGGAAGAAATAGAAGAAATCCCATCCTCCTTGGATGATCAAGAGCATGAAGTACCAGATTTATTGAAATGCAGGCCTGATGGATGGGAGGTTTATGTAGATGGTTCGTCAAACAAAGAGGGGAATGGAATTGGAATTGTCCTTATCTCGCCAAAAGGAGCAAGGATAGTGCACTCGCTAAGGTTAGAATTCCCGGCGACTAATAATGAGGCAGAATACGAAGCAGTCATTCATGCTATGCGAATACTCATTGAAATGAAAATTAGCAATGTTAGACTAACAAGTGATTCTCAGCTGGTGATTCGGCAAATATCTGGCTGATACCAGACAACAGACCCATCTATGCAGAAGTACCTAAAACTTGCTAGGGAGTATGCCCAGAGGATTACAGGTATCAAGTTTCGTCACATCTGCAGAAAAGATAATAGGCACGCCCATGCACTGGCATTCATCTCCTCAATGATGACAGATCCAGATGTTACTTCAATAGCTATCGAAAGAGTGATGCAGTCATCGGTAACAGCGCCGAGGCAAAGAGAAGTATTAACAACAAGCACTGAAGAGTCGGCGGAGAAAGATTGGAGATCGCCAATACGATATTACTTGGACCGCTTAACCCTGCCAGGAAATCAAATTTTAGCTCATCAGGTTATCAGTCGCTCGGCGAATTATGAACTCCGAGATGGAATACTATATCGCCGATCATTTTCCGGACCCCTATTGCGATGTGTATCAAGTGAAGAAGGTAATAAATTATTAAAGGAGATTCATGAAGGAGACTGTGGAAATCATGGTGGCCAAAGAGCTTTAGCCTTGAAGGTCAGAATGCAAGGATATTACTGGCCTTGGATGAATAGAGATGCAAAGGAATATGTTCAGCGATGCAAACCATGCCAACTATATGGAAGAAGAATTAAAGCGCCGGCAACATCTTTAAATTCAGTACTTAGCCCTTGGCCTTTCGCCAAGTGGGGTATTGATATTATTGGTCCACTAACTACAGGCTCTGGACAGCGGAAGTACATCATTGTGGCGACAGATTATTTCACCAAGTGGTGTGAAGCTAAAGCTATCAGGAAGAAAACAGGACAAGAGGTGTTCACATTCATCTGGGAGAACATATTTTGCAGATTTGGTGTACCGGCGGAGATATGTACCGATAATGGGAAAGAGCTGGTCGGCGACAACATAAGGAAGTTACTCGCTCATTACAGTGTCAAACTGGGAAAATCAACTCCCTTATACCCTCAGAGTAATGGCCAAGCAGAAGCCACCAATAAGACCATAGGAATGGGACTAAAGAAAAGATTGGAAAAGCATAAAAAGGCATGGTGTGAGCATTTGCACAATGTCTTGTGGTCGTATAGAACTACGGTACGAGAAGCAACTGGGGCATCTCCTTTCTTACTTACTTTCGGCGCCGAGGCAGTACTCCCATCTGAAGTAATTCTGCCCACTACAAAGCATGAGGCATGGGAAAAGAATCTGAACACCGATATAATCCTAGCCAAGCTAGATGACTTAGAAGAGCAGCGATTGATCGCCCTTACACACATGGAGAATTATCATCGGCGATTAGCAAGAGAATATAACAAGCGGGTGATTCCAATAGAATATTCACCCGGCGAGCTTGTGCTCCGAGAAGTTCCTCCATCTCAGCGAGAAGGGTGCAGGAAGCTGGAACCTGTATGGGATGGCCCTTACGTCGTCAAAAGAGTGGCTGGGCCAGGAGCGTATGTACTGATTGATGAGCATGGCGTACAACTTGAACATCCTTGGAACGCCAGATTCCTTAAGAAGTACTATCCTTGAGGGATACCATGTAAATCCGAAGCCTTGGGCGGGCATAATACCCAAGAAGTCTTATTAGCTTATGTAAAATAGCAGCAAATAAGATCCGGGGACGTAGGTTTGCTATCATGCGCCGAACCCCGTTAACAAATCACTGAGTCATTTGCATTTTCACTCATTGTGTAGTCTAACTGCAGTGATTGAAAGAATTTTAAAACTCCAAGAGCACAACAGCTGAGGCAAAATGCTCAGTAGCAGGCTATAGAAGCCAAGTGTAGAGGCACAAATGCCCAAGGCAATAAATGCCATACAAACCCTGATCAGGTACTAAGGCCAAGTGCCATTTTTAAAGACAAAACGCCCAAATCAATAAATCAACTAAGAGCCAAGATCTCTTATGCAGAAGACTTACTTTCGTCGAGTGAAGGCCCTTATCGTAACTGTTAGTCCAACCCAGGCTAGTTGTAAGACCAGTCGTGTTACTTGTTGGTCTGTAAGTGTTTGTAAGGAAATAAGATCCCCTTTTGCTGTAGCATCACATCGGCGGTTCCGCTGGTGTGCTAATCCGTCTAAGCCATAGCATCACTCCTGGCGGAGTGTATTGAAGTCTATGAGGGCAACCCATTCTACTTATATTAGATCGCCGACGGGCACAAGTAATGGTTACGGCTGGGTTCTACCCTGTTGCTCTGGGAAATTGTTAGTTCAATTTATAAGATATTGTTGGCGGTAACGAGGGCCAGGGCTTCACTTCTCGGAAAGTTAACTCTTTCAAGATAAGATAAAAATGAGCAAATATACCAATGGAAAATTGTACATGGGAAACAGATGTCATTAGACATAAAAACAACATTCACCAAAATAACATTCAAAGGGAAATGGTTCATTACAAGAAAACCAAAGATAGCAAGGAAGTACAAAAACTAAGGAAGCAACAATCTATCTACCACAACATCCAAAAGCAGAAGAAAAGCTACTTTAACACCTAGGATCTGGGAAAGGACTCTTGGGAGTAGGAGGCTTGTCTTGATCAAGGTTGCCGAGAAGATCCGCGCCTATGTCGCCTGTCCCACTATCATCGGGGTGGCAGTCATTTCTAGCAGTTCCAACAGCACTTGGCTCGCCGATATCTCTCGTGCTCTGCTCGTCGACATCAATAACTACCTCAGTACTTTGATCGACGACTGGTCGGCTAGCATTAACAGTCGCCATTCCCGAAGTCTGCTCGCTGGTAGTTCCAGCAAAGATAACAAGGGATAGATTTTGTCCCTTGGGATTTTCGTCTTCAGAATCCTCTTCTGAGCTTTCTTCCTCAGACCCATAATTCTCTTCTTCCTCCTCTTCTTCATTCTCTTCTTCACCCAGTACTTCTTTTCCTTTGGAATTTGCCTTCTCTTGTATGGCGAGCTGTTCAGGAGTAAGACGTTTGTAGGCCGAGGGAATCTCCACTCCGTATTGAGGCAGGAATTTATAAGCAAAATCCTGAGCGCCGATGAAGGCAGCACTCACAACATCATCCTTGTGACGCTTCTCCCAGTATTGGACATCATCCATAGCTTCGGCGAGCTGAATTTGATGACTGTCTCGGGCACTCTCCAGCTCTTGAATCTTGCCAGCGCAAGAGGCATGGTCAAGAAGTTGCTTGTTAAGTTCGGCGAGTTGCCCAGCACAGGAGTCATGCTCTTTGAGCTTTTCAGACAACTCATCTATCTTGCTGGGGCAAAGCTTGTGCTCCTTGAGCTGATCAGAAAGATCCTGGACCTTCATCTCCAGTTCATGACAGCCTTTGATGATCTCTTGCTGCTGATCTGCTTCATTCCTTAGCCTTTGAATGGTGGCTGAGGCAAAGAAATAGAGTAATATAGTAAAGAAGATGGAAAATAAACGTAAGCATGATAAGCTATAAATAATCCTATAAAAAGCTACCTTCTAGGTTGCGGACATGTTCTCGCATACCCTCTCGTGCTTCCGTAAACTGAGCCATATGGAACTCGAAGTTTTCGTTAGCACACGGACCTAACATTCGTTCTATACGGCGCTGTTGGTCGGAGCATTGCTTGTATAATTCGATCGTCAAATTTTCACGCCTCTCCGCCATATCTTTCCAGCGCTGAATCTGAAACTCGGCGGTCTCTTTCTCTGTGCTCAGGCTGATAACTTGAGTAGCCAACTTATCAGCTCTGGACTTCTCTTCTTTCCAGAGAAAGGAAGCTCGTTTATGACCAGTCTCGGCTTTTGTCTCGGCTTTTGTCTTGGCAGCGAGGGCCAGTTCCTCTCGGCGAAGTGCCTCATCACGTTGGTTAGTCATTTGGCCTAATTCTGAGCGAGTAGCTTGATAAGTATCACAGAGATTTCTTATAATATCAACGTCTTGATCCAACTCTCGGCGACACCACTTAAGGTCCTTAACGAAAGTGAATAACTGACTACACTGCTTAAGGTTGCTATTACTAAGTCTCTCGATTTCGGATTCAGCTCGCCTAAGCCTATCGTCATCGGAGGAATGGCAACCTTGGAGGGCAGGAAATCTAAGGGTCGGCGAAAGAAGCAAATAAAAAAGCAAAATAACTAAACAAAAAAAAGAGATGTGAAGAAAACTTACTCTGCTGAGTGGTGACCGTCAGGCTCCTATCTCTGGCCTCATTCTTTAACCTCTCAACCTCTTGGCCACGCACCACGGCATCATGTTTCAGTTGACTGATTTGAGTCCTCAAGTTAATGTTCTCACGGCCAAGACCTTCAAGGGCCGAGCCAACACTCAAATAGTGGTGAAAGTGCTGAGAATACACAGAATAAGCATAAGTCTCAGATAATGACAAAAGCTAGGAAAGATGCAATTTCACAAAAACACTCACCATGTTGAAAAGGTTGAAATGCTCCTGATAAGGAATAACATCTGCAGCTGTATGAAATTTTGGGTGATGCACAAACCCAGGGCGACTATATTGTGCCAAGGTTTCATAATACTCATGGTCTGTGCAGTCATCTGCCACACTAAGCTTGTCGAAAGCCGCGGCGAGCATATTGGGAGCAGTCACTTGCAGGCATCCAGGTCCCTTAGCAGGCTGAGGAACAAGAGGATGCCGAGGCAACCTATCAAGAACGACTAAACCAGCAAGGTGAGACTCAAGGGCAGAAACAGCAGAAGTATGTTGAGCAGTTGGTATGTTGGAATTCTTTGAAGAAACAGAAGGTTTGGAAGTATCTTGGCCACCAGAAATGTTGAGCTGATCCAGATCCATGTCAACATGATCATTGCTATTTCCGAGTCCGGATTCATGTCTTCTATATTTTCAACAGCAGGAGGATTGTTGGAACCACTCTTTGCAGATTGATCGGCGAGCATGTTTGAATTACCCTTGGAGGATTGATCGGTGAGAGATTCAAGATTCTCTTGGCTAGAGGCAGCCTCTTTAATTAGTTCAGAAGAAACTGGAGGAGGGGGCAGATTCTTGGCAGCGAGTTGACGGAGTTCTTCAGCTACCTCGGCGGGTGATGGCCTTGGTTTCTTTGGACGCTGCAAAGGAAATATCACCAAAGATACACGTATCAGATCTTGCAACAAGCAGAGGCAAATATAGATATATATTTTAAAAATATATTTGCATATATTTTTAAAATAGTTTAAGTTAAAATGCTTGTTTCTAAATCTTCAGCCGGATCTTTGTCAGCTCTAAAATAATTCCATCAAGAATAGATATATATTTACCTGAGTAGCATCGGCGGTATCTTCTCGCCCTCTTTTTGTCCCAGCAGCAGCATCAGCCGAAAGCTTGACGTAACCTTTATCTTCTGCCCTAAGAAACTTGCCATTCTCATCCTTGGCATATTTGTCAGTATCAGGCCAAACTACATTCCAGAAGGTATGCTTGGCGAGGTGGGAATGTTCAGGCAAGAAAGCTTCCCGGATTTTGGTTTTTTAATTATCCTCCCAACCGAGTAGCCAAGGACCGTCGACGAGACAGGGAAGATTGGAGAAGTCGCCCTCAGAGCTGTGACGAACGGATGGTTTGTCCTTAGTACTGGTGACCTCGACGTCGGCGAGTAACAAGCTTGCAGCAGGGTAATTCCCTTTGGGAGTAAAACGAACAGCCCAGGGATCAGTTTTTCTATTGCAAGAAGCCACATAATACTGTTCGAGAAATTTCTTCAAAGTAAACTCCTCAGGTTTATGAGCTTCCAGATTGGCGAGCAAGGGATAGTTTGTGTGTCCCTCTCGGCGCTTGCTCCACTCAGACATCACTCGGATAGCATTCCCTGTCAACTGAAAGGGACTTCTGTTAATCGCCGCAAGAAGGTCGACGATAAAGGTGTTGTTAGGATTGTAAAGAGGAAAGGTTAACCCAGCTTTCAGTTGACCAAAGGCGACGGTAGCCCAGGTGTTACTTGTCTCGGATCGAAGAAGATCATCGACGGATAGTAGATCAGATGCCTTCTTTGTCTCAGGGAGAGAATGGATTTTGGGATTAAGAAACTCTACGTTGAAATGAGCACAGTAACCAGGCCAGTCAGTCTTCCAGTTTGGCACCTTTTGGTCGGAAGTTTTGGTTTTAGTAGCGGTGCTTTTAGATCTGGAGGGTTTTGGAGCCATTAAAGTAACTTAAAGATGGTCGAGAAAGATGAAGATTGGCGGTTTCCGGTTGAAGGATAGCCGGAGAAGATGAAGAATGGTGGTTATCGATGATGAAAAAGGGAAGGAAAGAGATCTGTAGCAGATATTGGTAGAGAAATCGGTAAAAGATAAAAAGGAGAAGAAGTAGCAATTGTCTAAGGAATGATGGAAACCTTTAACCTGTGTGAAAGAAGGAAGAAGATGAAAAACTGAAGTGTAAACAGCAGCAGAAAGATTAGGGTTTAGAAAAAGAACTCGTAAAGGAAGAAGTAGACGTAGAGCCGAGTATTTATATGAGCAAAGAGGAGATCAACCGGCGATAACGGTTATGAGCTGTAGTGGAGTAATGGAAGTAATGGGCGAAAACGGTTACCAGTCATAAAGTGAAATAACGCATGGAAGACACGTGGAGTAACTGATGCATGCTAGCGGACGTGTGGCGTGAAAAAAGGCTAGTGGAGAACGTGGGGCGGTATTTTCGGCGATATATGGAAGTTTCATCCCCGGCGACTAAAGTCTTAGGAGATGAAAGAGGCAAAATGTAAGGGTAGAAAATACCTATCCGATATAAAAGCATCCTAGATGAG
>JAJJMA010113843.1:0-14205 GCA_023529015.1 Papaver nudicaule | reverse complement strand
TTTGCTATGTCTGTAAGAGTAGATCTATGCGGATGCTTAAGAATCTAATATTCTGTCAGAAAACACTTGAAAACACAAATAAATTCCAGAAAACAACCTTAAGTACTGTAACATGGAAGTGAAATTTGTGATTTCTATTAGATGCCTGAAAATCCAACTTTAGATTCCAAATCGTACAATCTGTTGAGTTGCACAAGTGTTCGACTCCATGGCTTAGGATATTTCAGTGCACTGAACAAATATCATCTCCAGAAGGGAAAACTTTCAAATACACTTTGGATCGGAAAGTTGGAATTGGGTTCTACTCCCACTCAAAGGTCTTATGTATTCTACACTTTTATTACAATACAGTACAAAGCATTTTCATATAGATATCACTAGAAACATAGAAAGAGGCTACGGCACAATTACTAGAGAAAGCTAAGAACTTTGCTACAGAGAAGGTAACACTCGTAGACAACAATCACAAATGTAGATATGAAGACATTTAATCTGAATTCAATCACTTTGGTTGCAGTCATTCGTATTGGTGAAGTTGCTTACAGACTCAAGAGCCTAGACAAGTGATCTTTTAGTTACTGATCTTACATCCTACGTATTCTAACTTATTTATATCAATTGTTTTATCTGATATTGCCAAATAACCATTTTTCTCTAAAAGCTTGGACTGATTGTCACAAGGGTTTGTTTCTGTGATTGTGTTTTTTTTAGAGCTATAGCTACAAGGAAATGCCGGATCCAGGTCAAATCAAGGAGAACTGAGTAATAATGCTGGAGGTTGTAGCTAAGAGATGCCATGCAATATTCTATAGAGTGTAGCGACAGATGTTGTGTCAGATTGGGAGACAGATTGTGAATTGTTGTCAGGCCTCATATTTGATCTTCTCACTCTCACATGAGAGTGAATCAAACTCCAGACAAGTATAACTAATTATGTAATGAATACACAAGTTTTAACAAAACCCAGGCAAATTAGTGAATTCAAAATTTTGTCGAAAACTCATGCAAAGGACAATGTACCAAATTGAGAACATTAAGCAAAAAGAACAGAATATCATCTTGATATCTTTCTTTGGTTCCGAAAGCAATCTAACTAGTGCATACAAGGCAGTATTCATCATTGGGTTCTTGAATACGTAAATAGTTTTAAATAGGAAGGGTAAAATAGCTTACAGGAGACAAATGAGTACCTCAATGAACTTGGCAATGTCTTCACTCAAGGCAGTATTCATCATTGGGTTCTTGAATACGTAAATAGTATTAAATAGGAAGGGTAAAATAGCTTACAAGAGACAAATGAGTACCTCAATGAACTTGGCAATGTCTTCATTCGGTATTCTATTCAAAATTTGAAATGCAAATTAAGAGTGCCTTTTAAGTGTCTATCCAAGAGAGCGGTGGAAGTACTGTTCTGACATATGTTGTAGCCGATCAACCACTATCTAATTCTGAGAGAGAACAGTTGAATAGACTAGTCCCAGTATTTGATCATGCCGTCCCAGCCACAAGTAGCCACTTTACTAGTTTCTAAAGGATGCCACTCCACTCCAATACAGACACCTTCATGACACTTGAGAGTTCGTGAAACTTTGCCAGTTTTCCAATTCCAAAACCAGCACTTTCCCTCACCATCTCCAGACATAACATACTGTCCGTCGGGTGAGAAATTAACTTGGCAAGCATACCCAGCCACAATGTGCCCTGCAAACCTCTTCTTCTTATTAAGCTGAAACTTCTCCCCTGCACTGTAGATAAGAATCTGATTGTCCATGCTCTGTGCTGCAAGCCATTTGGAATTTGGGTGCAAGGAGATTGCGGGCATTGAGTGCATATGAGGTTCACTAATGTACTTAATAACGACCGGGATACCAAATTCCCACACTCGAAGAGATAAGTCAGCACTTGACGTAACAAATCTCCGGTTGTCATCAACAAATGTGATAGTATTCACTGCCCCCAGATGCTGATCATACTCTTGGGTAAGCTTCCCTGAATCCATGTCCCACTGCACTATCTTCTTGTCAGTCATTCCAGCCAGTAAGATATTCTGTTTATCATCGTCAGGATTTTGTTTAACCACACACGGTCTTTTCCCAGTTGAAAAACTCGAGATCACCTGACCCGTTTCGGTGTCCCAGTACTTGATATTATTGTCATACCCAGCACTCAAAAACTTAGTCCCGTCATTAGAAAACGATATATCACAAACTGCCTT
Source organism: Papaver nudicaule (assembly GCA_023529015.1). NCBI lineage: Eukaryota > Viridiplantae > Streptophyta > Magnoliopsida > Ranunculales > Papaveraceae > Papaver > Papaver nudicaule. The sequence goes on along the minus strand of JAJJMA010113843.1, from coordinate 11,990 downwards.
CCCATGCCCCATGTATGTCCTCATGCACTTGCGAGAATTGTGAACATCCCATATCTTAACCTTTGAGTCCTTTCCAGCTGAGAGCAACAGATGGCCTTGTTTCGGGAAGAATCGAATCGCTGACACACCCATTGTATGACCACTCCAAGTATGAATCCATCTTTTCGGCATATAACATTGTTCGTTCTTCGCCTTTGCATCTTTTGGTGGTGCAATCCATGACCTGCCCTGATAATCTTTCTCTTCTTTCCCATGAAACGTACTCTTCTCAGGCACAACCTCCACTTTATCCCCATCACTTCCCTTCTCCTTTGCAGCCTTTTTCACCGCATGCTCTTCGGCATACTTCTTCTGCTCCTCGGTGAGTTCCCCTTGCACCCCTTGTTTCTTCCCAGACCAAGGACTCTTTCTGTTCTTCTTCAGCCAGTCTTCCGAAGCAGGATTATCAACCTCACCTATATCAACACCATCATCTGCCTCGTCCTCTTGCCGCTCGATCTTTTTCTCGCGCTTTCTCTTCTTCTGTTCAGACTGACGATCATTGTAAACAGAAATCCCACCGTTTTTTATCAACGCATCTAAATCGCCAATGTAATTGGTTCCAGACGAGCCAGAAGGATCGGCAGCATAACCATACTTAAGAAACGTATTATACTGCTCATCGAAAACAAAGTTATCAATTGATGCGTCTTCTACATACCCTAGTTTATGATTTCTCATACCTTGAGCCATACCATCTTTTGCATAAGGATGTGCAGGACCACAGATTGGTGCCCATAGTTGATCATAAGTCGGATTGTAATCTACTACATGTTGAACTGGATCAATAGGTGTATTGAGTATTCGATTCTTACCTGCTGCTACTGTTAACGAAAGCATTGTGTCGTCGACCGCAGGAGCTGAAGATCTTGATGGAAGAGATATTATCGGTTCTTCTTCTTCATCATCATCACTCGGAGTGTAGCTGTGTAGAAGAATATCCATGGCTGTTGTTGGAGGCAAGAATTTTCCGAAACCCTAGCTAGATGTTTTAGGGGATTGGGGGGCTTATAAAGGGTTTATACACAGACGGTTTATATAAAGAAAAGAAAGTCCTAAATTAGGAAAGTTGCTGTGGTTTGGCTAGGTGGGTTGACCTTCAATTCTGCTTTCCAATCGCATTCTCAAGGTGGAAAACAGTTTTAATCAGAAACAACAAATGATTTGTCATGGTGACACATATGAAACAAGAACATCAATCACGAGCACTAAAAGGACTTGCAAGCACGGTCCTTCTCAAAAGGGCCAATACGTGTTCCACAAATATTTAATTTGGGCCTATCGACAACCTTGCTTGCTTAGACCCAACACAACTATAACCACCTAAATGGAGTGAAATGTGCTTTAAGCCTCTCCAAATTCTTCATCCCCTCCTACTCCAATGATTACCTAAATACCTTTTGTAAGAATTGTCTAAGTTATCCTTCAATTAGCAATAGAATTTATCAGAGTACCCTTTAACTAATAACAATGTATATAGTTAATCCAAAACCAAAACACATTGTTTTCTTCCCTATATCTTCAAATTCATTTGCCTCTCACTCACCTTCTTCTTCTTCTCTTTTTTATTTCAAAGCAAAAACCGCCTCAATTTTTCGTCAATCATCGTAGCATCGTCGATTTACAAAAATATGATCATCGTGCAATTACTATAAGATGGCGAGAACAAACAACAAGCGGGTCGCAACAAAAAACCTCCAAAATCCCCAAACAATCCAATTGAACCCACACTTTTAGAAATACAACGAGAAAATTGATTTGAGAGTGAAGGAGAGGAGATGACGCGTATAATAAGATAATTTTGTACACCCATTTCATCATAGTTGTTGAATAATGTATTTGAACGATGTTTTTTGTTGATTTTGAATGTGAAATCGATAGTTTGATGTGTTTTTGAGCATGAACAGTTGCGAATTCGGCCCCTAAAAATTTGCAAAATAAGATTCGAATGTAGGTTATTCTCGAGGACGAAGAACATTTGGGCTCCTATTTCTTTAAAGGGCCGAATGTATATTCGACCCGTAAGTTGCAATTTTTTATAAAAGCCGAATACACTCCTGTCTTCTAACATATGCGTTTGCAGTACTTTTAGTTGCCCACCATTGGCTAGATATTTTGGTAATAAAGGGATTCCCAATGATAACTTCAGCTTATACAAACGATGATGGGAATTGCGAAAAGCTCAACAAAGAAATAGAGGACCTAACTGTTTAGACAACGTTAAAATATCTCTCTCTCCTCTATTTCTCTCCTCTCTACAACTAATTTCCGGCGACTTCAATCCCCTTTTCCGGCGAGCTTCAACTGCTCAGATCTACTCCTCTAGGGGTAGATCTGAGCAGTACCCTTTGTTTTCTTTAGTTAGTCTCCCTTGTTAACTTAGTTTACTTAAAGTTTTCATGCTTTTTAGGTTTAGATTTTGTTTTCAAAAATCCTTGCCGGCGGCAAGTTATATATGTCATCATGGTGGTTGTTTTTGAGCTCTTAGAGTAGTTTATCTCTACTTCAATGGTGGTTTTATGTTGGGTTTACAAAGTTTCAAGCACATCGACGGTGATCTCCGGCGGCCGGAATCTTCATCGGAAAATTTAAGAACTAGAGCAAATCACTCCTATTTTGGAGCATCTCTTTATCAAGAAGAAGAAAATCATCAAAAATGGTGGATTTATGTTCCTAAAACCATTTCTCCTCCGATTCAATCGGTTCTTTCCTACATAGATCTAGTCTTTTTCCGGGATTCTTCCTCTTCTCTTGTTAGAGATCTTGGTGTTGTACTAGTTCATTTTGTTTCTTGAATTTTGATGTTTTGAAACTCCTTGTAACCTAAACTTTGCTATCACTGAAACATGATTGACTAACACTTGTTCAATTGATGCACACTAGATAACAAAAAGTCTGTTTAGACAACAGACTATTTGACATCTACTTCATATAATCGAGCAAAATTCATGAGGCTTAGAAAGAGCTATAATTTACCATTAACACAAATTTATGGAATATTAGTTAAACCAATGAAATGAAACCTTAACTTACCCAGAGTGCATCAATTGAACAAGTGTTAGTCAATCATGATTATGACTATAATGAAGTGTTCATAATATCATCCGGAAACATCAGCTCGATAACCTGACGATAACTATAACGATTCACGAAACCACCAGGAATCCCATGACAATCAGTATGTCGTGGTGTTTCAACCTCGCGAGATAATCAACAGCCCGATTTTCGTCGTAACTAGTATAAAATATCCACATTCAGTTTGCAATTTGGTTTGTCGAGAGAGCTGAATGTGCATTCGGCTGATAATATTTTTGGCCGAATTCAACAATATATTTATATATAAGCTTCACATTCGGCTCCAATGAGGGCCGAATTGTTCTTAGTCTGAGACATTCGGCTCGCTCATTAGGGGCCGAATGTGGATCTGGTGAGGCATAAAAGTCTCACCTTTAGATCGATTGAGGCTATAAAAATGAGATTAAACATGATATTGAAGTATAAATGTGTACTAGAAGCATTGGGTTCATCATACAATGGCTCATCTTCCCGATTTGGGACATAAAACCCATCGAAATCGTCATTTTCCTCTTGAGTTTCCGGTGGAGTGAAAACGTTTCGTTGCGACAAAAAACCTCTCATGTCCGGATCTCTTGCGACAGGAACGAACATGTTCGTAGGTTTCTTGCGTGGAGGTTCACCAATGTCTCTCCACCAAACATCGCACACAAATCACACCAAAAACCTAATTTTTCTCTTTTTTTCCCCTCTTTTTCTTCTCTCTCAACCCAAAAATTAAACTCAAAAATCTGTTTTTCTTTCTCTATCATTTAGTAAACACTAATCGTATAGTTATCTCTAATCATTATTACTAACACCAATGTAATAATTAGACCTAGTAACATAAGGGTAGTTTAGTATTTAAAAAAATTTGGAAACTAAGTGGAGCACCAACATTACTTCTTGGAGGTCCGAATGAAGGGGATGAAGAATTTCCAAAGGGCCTAAAGCATTTTTCTCTCAAAACTCAAAAGGGCCGATACGTGTTCCATAAATATTTGGGCCTACCGACAACCTTGCGTGCTTTAGACCCAACTATAACCACCTAATGGAGTACCCAAGGCCCAATTAATTCGTCAAAACTTTGTACTGACGTCAAACCACGTGTCGTGAAATAAGTCCAATAATATGAGCCACTATGAAATTGACACGACACTGAAATTCAAGCTTCTACACAGTCCACGTCAACATACTTAAATAGAATCCACTCGTTCCATGAACAACGTGTACTCATTATACACCGTTAGATATGATATCGGGTTAAATGTGTCAGTTGGATCTTCAAGAGTGAGCTTGTGGTTACTAAAATCTCATTTTTTGGCAAAATACTGGTTGCTAAAATCTCAGTCATAAATATTCAAACACCCCAAATTTTATCAAAATTATTCCCAGATTTTAATTCTAAAACCAGCTAAGAAATCTCTCAATCTCAAAACCCTTTTTCTTCTATTCATCAATCCAGGTACATAATCTTCTTCCTTTGAATCTCTTTTACTGATTTTGGAGTTTTTTGTTTTTTCATTTGTAATGTGCTTGTTAAGTATTTGTTAGAATCAATTGCAATAGAAGAATTTGATACCATTTGTATGATCAGGATACAGAATAAATCATGGGTTTGATTCCACACTTGGCAGTTTTCATGACTTTTAAAGTTCATCATGGTAGTTTTAGTTCAGCTTACTCTGAGTTTCTGTGTAGTTTGATTCCCAATATACGTGTAGATTTAGCTTAAGTTTGTAATTAGAAGACACTATTGAATGATTCCGGTGCGATCATGCCAGTACTAATGCCCATGGTTATGCTGCTTAGGCGAGAGTAGTACTAGGATGAGTGGTTTGCAGAGAAGTGTTCATGTTGCATCCGCTGTTTTTGTTGGTGAGATCGGATTGCAATTATCGAATTAGTATAAGTTTTATAATCGCAGGGAATCCACGTTGTAATTGCTTTTGGGATTTTGATGTTTAAGTTAGTCATTTTTCCGTGCAGTGCTGTTTTTGACTAATACATTGTAAATTGCAGGATTTCGCAGGCGTTGTGTATAAGTTTTGTTCTGTAAGTACTTTGCTGTTTCTATTACATTGGCATGGGAGTTGTGAGTGTATCAGGTTCAGCTTCTCGGACACTAATAAGGTTAAGTGAAAGATTCTCAGCCTTACATTCCCCATTGAAAAGACCCTTGATCTTAGCCTTCAAAACCAATAAAAAGAAGAACATTTTGATTACACCAAATGAGCCGATCAGGATACCGGTGGAGAGCCCCAAAGAGAGCAAGAGATTAAGAAGATCGGAGAATAAGCCTACAAAAAGAGTTAAAGCGGTTGCTACTGATGAAGCTCCATTTTGTACTTTAGACTTGGATTTTAATGAAGCTGCTGTCAAACTTGAAAATCTATATAACTTGAGTCCGCCATCCGATGTTTCTGATTTAGAGGATATTGGAAGTCATGTCGTAAAGAGACGTCGTCGATATAGGAAGAAAGTGGGAGATGTCAAGAAGAATGATGACAGAGAAGTGAGTGATTTTGTTGTGAGAAACCCCACGAAAAAGGCGAAGAGGTTGAATCTTGCTAATAGGATTGCATCAAGAAGGAAGGACGAAGAGCAAGAGGAATCTGTGTCGAGTCAAGGGTATAAAGATAGCTTCGAGGATAGGAACATAGATAGACTTATTAGGGAGTATTCTAACTCGACCGATCATGTAAGCATGGACTGGAAGAAGATGAAAATACCACCAGTTCTTCCTTCGTCAGAGCATACTTGGTTGTTCAAATTGATGCAACCCATGAAGGTGATCTTTCTAGAGCCTTGTCATTTTACTTGATGGAGTAATTGTTAGTGTTATACTTGTAAAGTATTTGCAAGCAACTGTTAGTTCCTTAGTTGATCATTTGTGTTTTAGATTATCCTCATTTGTTGCTCGTTATGTTTTGATTGTAGGCGCTACTTGAGTCGAAGGAAATGTTACATAAAAACATTGGAAGGGAACCCACTTCTAGTGAATTAGCAGCTGCAACTAATATGAGTACTTTAGAAGTTCGAAAACATTTAAGGGTCGGTCGAGCTGCAAGAAACAAACTGATAAAGGTACCTTACTACCTGAAATGCCACCCTGGGCTTACCACTATAACAAGCACTTCAGCTTGAATCTCTCTTCGAGTAATACTTATAATTTCTGCCTTCAATTTTTTCTGTTGCAGCACAATCTCCGTTTAGTTTTATTTGCAATCAACAAATATTTTCAAGAGTTTGCAAATGGTGCAAAGTTTCAAGACCTTTGCCAAGCAGGGGCAAAGGGTCTCATTGTAGCTATAGATCGTTTTGAACCAAAACGGAGGTCTCAGTTGTCTACCTATGGTCTGTTTTGGATTAGGCACTCAATAATGCGATCCATGACACTTTCAAGTTTTACCCGTGTTTCCTATGGCCTTGAATCGGTATGTATACTAAGTTCTTCTATTTTCATACTTGTGCGTACTGCTCTCATTACCTAAGCAGTAAGCACCATTGAATACGTTTCGCTGTTTGTAAAAATGTATTTTGATTGATTGAAGTTTGCAAAGCTGAATCACTTGTTGTGCCGCAGGTTAGAGTAGAGATCCAAAAAACGAAACTGCAGTTGATGTTCGAGCTTGACAGGTTACCTACGGAAGAGGAGATAGCTAAAAAGATGGAAATATCTCTAGAGAGATACCGTGAAGTGATGAGAGCTTCCCAAGGTGTCATCTCGCTCCATGCAAAACATACTACCACGCAAGAGGAATTCATCAATGGAATTACTGATTTTGATGGTGATAAACGCACTCAACCGGCTCTTGTTAGGCTTGCAGTCGATGATGTGGTAATCCACTGTTCTTATTGTAGATTATGGTCCTCTTGACTTTTCAAATGATTTTATTAACTTACAGTGACCAGCGCAAAAGTTGTTCTTAAGATTGACTTTTTGGGTTTTCCTTACTCTTGCAGCTCGACTCGCTGAAGCCTAAGGAGAATTTGGTGATCAGACAGCGATATGGACTCGACGGTAAAGGTGACAGAACCCTTGGAGAGATTGCAGGAAACCTTAATATTTCAAGAGAGATGGTTCGAAAACATGAAGTGAAAGCACTGATGAAGCTCAAGCACCCAACTCGAGTCGATTACCTGCGCAGACATATATTCTAAACTCAGAACTCCCTCCCTAGAATAAAACCTGCTCTGCATCAAATCCTATTACTTCTACACAATGCCTTTACATGTAGTTGCCAGGGACAGGGTTGTGTATATGGCAGTTTAGTTTGCATATAGTTCCATGAAATGTGTATATCAAGATTTTCGTTTACTTCAAGAGTACATAATTTGAGGACATGTATTTCATATACGCAATCAGAGTAAATATTGTAGGATTTAAGTGTATGTGATCAGTAATTTTTATACTCTGTACTGAGAAATTTAGCCTTATACATGAATATAAGATCTAGAATTTTGAGTTATACTGAAACTACAACTGTATCCAATGTGCATTGTTTCAAGTACATTTTCATTCCCTTCGGGTAATAGCCGGTGAAATGACTAGGCGAAGTAACTGAATACATGTTCATAGTTGTAGCAGAGAGTCATATGAATGCTCGAGGTTGAAATATCTAGCCATGGTATACAATTTGAGATTATCCAGACACTCAACTGAAACAATACATCAAACATAACGGGAACAATTGAATGGGGAAGCCTGTATAAAGTTGGGCCCGGTCTTGGGCCCAATAACATTTTCAACCAAAATTTGTTAGATACACGTCCAAACCCATTATACGCTGTTGGGGGTTTGCCGACAGTAGAAATCTTGAGTCTTTGTTGGTGGATTGATGAGCGTCGAGCGAAGCCACTCGATGTCTAGCTGTCACATGTCCTTTACTTTAGATCAAGCACTATGGACGAGAAATTATTTGCACTCTCCACGTTCAAGACATAGAAATAAACATGCCTAGTCCTGGAAACATATTTGTTTTATCTGGGCGGATATTTAATACTCTCTTCGTTCCAGATTAGTTACTTCATTTTTCATTTTAAGCTAAAAATATACCAAAATGAAAAAGGAAGTAGCTCAATTAATCGGGGACGGAAATAGTATTTGCCTAGATGTAGACAAAGCGGCTATAATAATTGTATTTTTCGCCACTTTTTTCTTCTTAATATTAGAGAAAATTTGTCTATAATTTGGGTATCATATTGTTTGCTTTTATAGTCCAAATGTCTGGCACATGATTGTACAACACAAGACCTCCAACTGAAAATGGCCACACTCAGAGACGGATCTATGAGAGGGCTAAATCTGGCTTTAGCCCGGGTAGCCCTCCAGCCCACAAACCTAATTTTTCCATTTTACATAAATTTTGGGCTTTACCAAAGGTACTAGCCTGGATCCTAATGAAAACTTCCAGTTCTCTCGGTCCGTCTCTGGTTGAAAATTTTATAATTTTGGGCTTCACACTAGGGAATTTGGTAAGAGACCATGTAATTTTTTATTTTTTTTATTGGGGCAAGTGCTTGCAGGAGGGCTACGGGATTGTGGCCACCAGCTTTCAACTCGAACCCATGTTTCAGGAGATTTTCTACTTGAACTATTCCATGGTCAACCAAAAATTGATACTCTACCTGGGTCATGGTGTTTATGGCGATATTAGCAAATCCATGACTGACATCAGTTGGGTGAAAATACAGACTACACATGGATTTTGAATAAGAACTGAGTTGGCGAATCAAAATTAATAGTCTGGTGCAAACTATGGACACCTACATTAGTAGTTTAATTTACAGTTGCTCAGATAATACCCACTAAACAACTCACCATTTTTAGATCTAAAGTTTAAACTATATCCTTCACACATCTGCATTTGGTTCAACTCCGAATCGGTCGGCACCCTGATATTTGTTGTATTCCAGATTTCCTATCAGTCACCATTGCTTATAAATAAATTTGAGTGAGTCTACCCAGACCGAAAGGGAGACTAACCCAAAACTAATTGGGTGGGGCTGTGAGTGTGTGTGGGGATTAGTTTAGGGTTAATTGGGTGATTAGCAGGGGGGGTCCATTAGGTGTGTGAGTGTTAGTGGGGGATTAGTTTTGGGTTAGTTTTTTTTTCGGTCTGTTAGGAATTACTCAATAAATTTACGTCACAAAAAATCAGACAATCAGCAAGTAGGACCAGTACCCTTTTAGAAGAGAGTGTGGGGCGTGGTGTTTTTCTATTTTGTTGTTGTTGAAGTGATTTATTCACCATCTACCTTTCTGTATTTTGACTGTTGACCCAAAAAGTGTCTTCCCTTTTGGAAAAAATGTTTGAAAGGTGAGTAACAATTGTGCAAAATAGCATCTGTCTCTAAAACTAGCTTATCATGAATAGTACACGATGTCGACATTCAAGCCATAGTAAAGTTCGTTTGTTTGCTAATTATACACGCGAGAGTGTAAGACCAGTGAGTAGTACGTAATACCAGATGGTGCAAAAAAACGTGCAAAAAACACACCTACTCGAACAATGTAATGCATCAAGAGAAATAAAAATATATGATAAAATCCATTAATTTGTAGCTAAGTAGTGATGTTCATCATGATCCATTAGGAAAATGGAGTCAAGAAAAAGAACAAGAAAAAATTTGCCCAAGCCCCGAATACACTAGAAAATGTTGATGATATACTCCCATGAAACTATTATCATCTGGATGATTTTTTCTTGCTTCCACTGCTACTACTCCCTTTTGATTTTCTTCCTGTTGTTGATGGTGCTGCAAATCCTTCAGTATGTTTCATTATCCAATACCTCTCTATTTCTTCCGGTGTTCGTCCTGGTATCCTACCCGCAATTATTGCCCACCTGAGACGCATTAATCATAGATTAATTACTATATATTAACTAATTGATGTGCATGAAATTCAAAGCTGTTATGGATGAAGAACGACAGTTGAGTGTATGAAGAGAAGATAAGTTGCCGTAGCTGCTGAAAGACAGACGCATCAAACTAGAAAATCATCTGTAAGTAACTCGCGTGCTGTCTGTCCCTATTGGACACTGACAGTGCAGTCAGGCAGAGTACCAAAGACACATGCCCTCCAATATGCATGGAAAAGTGAGTACCAAACCTAGCTACCAGTCTTCTAATTTGTACTTGCAAGTTTTTACGAATACTGTGTCAGGTACTAAGATTTACCTGTCGCCAACGAGTTTATGCATGCGATAAATAAGATCTTCTTCTTGTTCACTCATGGTAACTGCTTCCCATTCAATACTGCTCACCTCTGCATGCACATAATAACCAAACATGTAAGAAGACCCAAAATACACTTCTTTGACAGGAAAAATAATATTTAGCATACGCCCCATAGACATGTATGGGCCGGTAGGATCCCTTGACATGCTTAGAAATGGATAAATAATATATTATCAAAAAGAGAGACCAGTCCTGGAAAGACCAATCCCATAATGGAGACAGTATTATTGCAAACCAAAGAGAGGTATAAACAGAGAACAGTTCCATAATGAACTTATGATTATGAATACATTAGTACCTTCAGATTCATAATTAGTTGTAGCCTTTGATTGTTTTCGTCGACGTCTATCCATTCTCTTTAATTTAAAGTATTACGAAGAAGAAGAACAACAACTATAAATTGCTTGAGACTATGTATATAACAACACTAGAAGACTAATAAGCTGCACTGAGAATCAGAGAATGCAAGATAAGATTGGGTTGATGGCAGTGAAAGGTGCCTTTGTAGTTAGAGCAGAGAGATTTTAAACCTTTGAGGGTGTTGTTGTGGGGAGGGATTCCAGAAAAAAATCTCTACTTAAAACAAGAAGATAAACCGCGCATGCAAGCAAAGATTGGAACGCTAGGTGCGACCAAACTACCAGAGAGATTTTGTTGACGAGTAGTTAGTCTTGTTCGTCATTCAATGCAATTGTAGTGTACGTATTGTGTTATGAAGAAGAATTAGTTACGTTACCAAATCTATAGACAGCTTCTGTCTGTCTTTATCTCACGTACCTTCGAACGTGGTAGTAGCACTTTACTTTTCACACTTATCTAACGTTCCCCAAAAGATTTTTGGGTATACGGAGGTTTGTGAGATATCTACATGCCCATACACACCATTCTATAATTCTCCACTGGACGAGAAATCGGAAGAGAAATCTTAACTACTGAATTCAAAATTATTAGAGGAGATGTTATCTAAATTATTCATAGTCCAATTAAAGCCACGTTTTATGATGGTTTTTTCATCCAATAATGATTTATTGACCGAGGATTAATTGGGTCAAACAGTTCGCCAGGAGAAAAAAAATATTGACAGGTCCCAAAACTCTGCCACACGCATATTCCGGCAAACTGTTTGTTTGGCCCAATCCTGGATCACCGTATTATTATTGTTTCTCTTGATTTAACTACATATTTTAAAATTTAAAATTTAATCTAATGATCTTAATTCTGACAGTCTTCTTTTGACTACTCGTCAGACCTCACCACACCCCCTGCTTGATCCTCCAAAGTCCAAACGTATATGACTACTAGCTACCAGGGTGTACATTTGATATGGCAGATCCTGCAGAGGTTTATTTTTTTAACACTCCTTGAAATACTTCACTGGGTAGTAGGTACTTCCGGTGAATTCCCCCAAAATTGTCAAAATACTAGGAAATTTGGTAGATAGCTCGTGGTACAGAGCTCGGTAACAAAGATTTGGAATACTAGTATGTAAAGCAGGTGGCAGGATAAAATAGATTCTTCCACTTTTTTCTTCCTTTCTCATCTGAGCTGCTGCTGCCTGCTGGACAAGGAGGGCTGGATGGGTGCTGCCTGCCTGCATACATCCAGGCAAGATAATATGGGACCTGGATCCTGAATTGCATTATGACTGGTGG
>JAJJMA010113841.1:0-11945 GCA_023529015.1 Papaver nudicaule | reverse complement strand
AAGGCGATGGTTGACCGAAACTCTCTGAGAAAGTAGGAAGATTAAACCTTGAATTCCTATTTGACCGTAACTGGCTAGGAAAGAAAAACATATCTACAATTTCACTTGTGAAAATTGTACCCAAGATATTATCCTAAAACCTTGCTTGGGAAGGTAGTCGCGCGCGTTGTTCCTTATGGAATGACACATAATGGGGGAGAGTTCTTTTGAACTTGTGCTTCATGGTAATATCTTCTTGGGGAGTGCGGTTGTGGAATCTACGAGAGAATTACATCGTTTTATCTCTCGTTTCAGGTATGTTTACCTTTGTCTACATTGATTATTGCGATTTTATGAGGATTTCTATATTTCTTTTCTTGGTCCATTTTATGACAAAAAGGGGGAGAAATCTTGTAGTAAGGGGGAGTAAAATCTTTCTATTTACTACGACAATTGTCTACGGCATTGTCATAGGGGGAGTAAAATCGATGTGCTTGTCATGGCATAACAAGAATTAGTGTATTGAGTAAGGGGGAGAACATATCAAATTGTGTAGTATCTTGAAGCATCGATGCAATATGCTTACCAAGTTTTACATACTACTCAATTGCATAACAAACTCTTGTTGGACTATGTTCTTCTAGAAACCAAGATCTGTGGTGACTTTAACTTTGTTATCTCTACCTTGAATCTTCGCTTGCAGGAACACTCTTATCTGAAGACGCTGAAGATTACAAGAAGATCAAGTAAATTATGGTTAGGTCTAAAAGATTTTACCTTTTGAATCCATGTGTAAGATTGGTTTTTGTCACTAAAATTGACAAAGGGGGAGATTGTTAGAGCATTGCTCGGTTGAACCCACTGATGTTGCTATCTCAAGTCAGTTTTCAAGTTTATGAGACAAAACAGAATCCTTGATAAGTTTACTCTACAACTCGGACTAGGATAGTTATAGGTAATCGAGACGAAGACTGATGAAGATGAAGACCGAAGCTTACTACTTGATAAATCATAACGTCCTCGCTGAAGGTTAGAAAGGTATTTCCTTTCCGTATCGTTTTTACCATTTCTATCATACCAATAATCTATGATGTTATTTATATGATCCGTCTAGGATTTTCGCCTTTGCATTAGTCACACTTGTGATAACATGTATAGGTAGAGTATGTTGAGTTATCTCTTGAAATGACCCCAACGGTGAACGCGTACATATGGTGCCTTTGGCATTTCAGAGAACGAGCTAAGTTTGTATGAATGCGTACATACAAGTTCAAGAATTCTCCTGAATTCTCCTGAACTCTATGGACTGCTCTGTGAACGCGTTCATGAACGCGTTCACATAAGCCATGCCAAAACTTCCAACTTCCATATCTTGAAGTTTTCGGTCTAGACATGATTAGTTCTCGGACTTGTCGTGACTTGGCCCATGGAATTCAACAACTTAATCCAAGCGATGTTCAAACTAAGTATTTGGACCAGAAGTCGCAAAGCGATGTCCAAACAAGCATTGGACCAGAAGTCGCGAACCTTCAAACAAGGTTGAGTCTTCTTTAACTTTTGGCTTAGTCCAAAGTTCTTAGAAGATTGAGAATGGGTATTCAAGCTATGGACTTTCCTAGTTCCGGAACTTGCTTGAGCTCTACTTAAGGTTGCTTAAACTTTAAGCAAAGCATCCCTTGGTGATCACCATAAATAGATGACCTTCTGCAAGATACAATCTCTATCCTCTACACATCTGTGTATCCTTGCATAAAGGTTGGTCGTCATCTCGAAGTCCTTTTAGGACTACGACTATTGAAAGACTTCACTTGAGGATCGTGAAGCACAGGTCGGAAATAAAATTCCATCTTGCATCTTGGGTCGATTGAATTCTTTCAATCTTATCACGACCAAAATTTGACAGAAACTTCGTACGACGGATCTCGTATCGTAAGCCCCAGAAATTCCGTAACGAAAATTCACGAACTAGGTTTCATACTAAGTTCGTCTCGCGTTTGGAGGTAAAGTTGTTTAGGCTAGATCAATAAGCCCTATTCAACATATCGATTTCCATTAACCTTGACTTTAAGTCTAAAGGAAATCACAATCGTATTCTTGTTTGATTACTTGGATACTTTTAGGCGTCCTGTTAGAGGCAGGGTAGCGCTAGTCTTCACGAAGGGAAGTGGAGCAGCTCCTAGGCCTGTAAAGGACGTCAGCTAGGGGAATCAAGTACGTAGGCTACTGCGGGAGCCAAGAGACGTAGGAGCACATTGGTAGCTGAATTGCTTGTAGGGTGAATTCAGTCTCGATACAGTCCAGTCTGAAGTCTGAGAGTAGGCTAGCATCTGTATACCATTCATACTAAGGGTGTTCACATTGGACGAGGTCCCGGGGTTTTTCTGCTAGGTTTGCAGTTTCCTCGTTAACAAAATTCTGGTGTCTTGCATTACTTTTCCCTTACGCATTATATTGTCTCTGATCTATATAATAGAATTAATTGCAAGTTTGTTGATTCATAACCTTTGAGTGAATCCATCTCTATTGAGATCTACGAGAACTACGTTCTTGTTAGGGTTCGGTTCTATACTCAGGTTGTTGTTTGAATATTGATTTGTGATATCGTTCAAGCAACCATAATCAACTAGGTTCACGAAAACAAAAATTTGGTGGTGTATCTCGGTATCCCCGCTTTTTTCAATATTGTACTTGCATCTAACTATTTGCTTGATTCTAAGTGGGACGACAAGGTTACTCTTTCGGGAGTTTTGGTTTTTGAAACCTTGATCGATATATCGAGGGGTTTATTACCAAGTGAACTTAAATATCCTCGCTCTTGGTGTAAAACGACTTCGGTGAAATATCCGTTAGTTTCCAAGGATATCATCGATTTGACCTGCCGCTATTTGGTTGTTGTCCACTAAGATTGTAGTCGTCCGATTGGAGGTTGGGTAGCGATAGTATTCACGACGGGCTGTGGAGCAACTCTTGCGTAAGACAGTAAAAGACGTTTGTTTCCTTAGGGGTGTACATGTGCGTGAACACCTTGCTGTGGTTGGAGGCGTAGGAATACTGAGGGGAAATCTTTGTGACTAATAGTTGTATTAGGGTCATATTGTCTGGACCAGCTAGTCCGAAGTCTGAGAGTAGGTGTGTTGGCGGCTTAATTCTTAAGAGTATTCAAACTAGACTAGGTCTCGGGGTTTTTCTACGAGTTTGTAGTTTTCTCGTTAACAAAATTCTTGTGTGTACTTTACTATTATTTCCGCGTTATATTTGACTTTTCATTTATAATTAAAGTATCGTGCTTGGTTGTTGACTTAGCTTTTCGGATCTTGTATTGACTCCCTTGTGTGAATCAATCAGTGACGAAAGAGGTCTTGTTCTTGAGTTCTTGATTATAGGAACCGTTCAAGGTTTGACTTATAGGTGGACTAAAATAAAAGATTGGTGGTGTACTCGGTTCAATGTCGTTTAAATATCTCATAAGGGTATATTGGTCAAATAGTTGAATGGTCAAAGTTAATCTTCGATCATAATGCATCAACAACATGTTTTACGGCCCAGACCCTAATTAGGCGTTAAAGAATAAGACCTCTAGTAATACCCACAAAAGGAACAAAGCAGTTATTAGGAAAACCAAGAAAACCACTGAGTCTAAGAATTATATTATCCTTGATTTTGGTTTCATACAAAAAAAAATGATATATATCTGTTGTGAAGAGAGTTGATGTGATCTCTAGTGTTCTGTTCAAAGAAACCCTGACAGTTAAAATTTAAATTCTTCATGTTGTGATTAGACTTCGGACAATCCAAAACAATAACAAAAAAAATAAGATTGTACCAAAATGATAAGTAGGAGGAAATTGAGAAAAATAGAAAAAATTACAGAAATGGAAAAGAACAGAGATAATGTAAGGTTGATTGTTATAATTGAAAATTGATAATTGTAGGTAATGATAAGAATGAAGTTTGATGATTATCATGCAACCTTCACTTGATGTTTATGGAAGTCCCTCTTTGCACCTTCTACAATCATATCATGCTTCATATCCATCACAGTAAACGATCCCAATTATGAAACAAATTTAAACATAGATAAGTTACTTTGCATGTCATTATCAAGGATAGTTCCAGAGTCTTCACTTTTGTGTCTCTTGTTCACCCTAGCACTAACAGTTTCTTCGGTGTCATCCGACTTGTTTTGGTGCACTTCGCAACTCTTGTGAATAATAAGATCTAAGTCCTCCGAAACTTCCACCCTATAGGCTTGTGCAAGCTCTTTTCAATAGTTCAAATAACCATCATTAGTCAGACCCTTGATCATCATATCATCCGCAACCATTTCACAATTGTCATCATTGTGTTCAATAGTAAAACACTAGTCATACAAAAAATGCGGTTATTTCTCCCAGTGGTACTTTTGCCAGACCATTTTTCTTGCGTCATATTTCACCATTCACCTCTAAGAAGAGGCTTAAACAAATCCACCTCGATTCTTGGAGTAATCATGTTGGTTCTTCTTTGAAGTTAGCAGAAAGAGTCGACATTTGGATAGCCAATTCAGCACAAGCATCCTGAATAAATCCTTTTGAATGATGCTCAACTACGAGTTATTTAAATTTTAAGTTCCATTCTTGATGATTGAATGTCCGGTCTTCATAAGCAATTTATGTAGTATACTTTAAATTTTGATGACACCTAATGATATTCCAATGGGAGTTTTTGAGGATGTCCTCCACATAAATTATTGTTTTAAGCTTGATAATGAATAAATTTTTACTGACGGCTCTCACTTCCTTTTGTTTGTATTTCTTCCGCAATTGGTTGATTTACTCCCTAACATCCTTGATTTCAATAGCTTCAACTGAAATAATTTTACCTATTAAGGTATTATAACATCCTTCACTGGATTCCTAGATAGCTTCACTGAAATAATTGTTTGGTTTACTTTTCTATTCTTTTTCTTATGCTTAAGTCTGGGTGTTCAAGCAGGCACAAAGTGTATCCGCAATTTCGATCTCTTGCAGCTGGAAAAAAAAAAACCATTGAAAGCAGGACATCTAAGAACTAGTTTTCACTTCCATCCCCCCCCAAAAGTGGATCAGTGGTATGCATTACTAATATCACTGTCTTTCTAATCTATTTTGATTAGCCTTAATTACTGTGCTAGTAACTTGTTTTAGTTCCAAATACCATGGATGAATCATTTGTTTTGTTATCTCTTATCTAAGGAAGCAATTTCCCTCCCGCATATTCACTGATTTATTTATGATTTGTACTCACAGATGAGCGCATGTGCATTTTAGTAATGGTTTTACTTTTTTTGACTTGATTGACTAAAACATACTGAGATTGACTCGAGATCTTTAAAATATGTTGTTGTGCTTCTCTTTTCAGTTTCTATGTGTAATTGAAATTTTTCCTATATCAAGTTAACATGTGTGCAGGAAACATGTTAGTTTATTTTTTGTTTGTGCATTAGAAAGATATCTAACCATATGTTTCTCTTTGCTATTTTGTATGTCATCTGCATCAAACAATTAAACTGATCCACATGCTATGTTACTAATCTTTTCGATTGGATATGCATTAGATCTCGACGTTTTATAATAATTTGGTTCATCTCATGATATTTAACAAGCCCAATGTACTACAAAGGTGTTTATCACCTTTTCTACCAGTATAATCCTAAAGGTGTTGTTTGGGGGAATATGGTAAGGGTATGGTATCCACTGATTTGATATACTGGTTTCCCCTTGAACATGCATTATCCTCTTCCAAACCATTTGATATAAACGGATGTTGGTCAGGTTCTGCTACAATACTTCCTGATAACAAACCTGTGATGCTCTACACTGGCATTGATGCAGACGAAAGACAAGTGCAAAACATTGCCGTACCAAAGAACTTATATGATTCATTATTAAACGGATATAAGGGGTAATCCTACTTCTTACAATAAAGGATCATACTTCTTACAAAAGAGTGTGATATAAGGATGAAAAAGCTAATGTGTAACTCTACCCATGACCTTCAAATTCTCAGTTTGTTTGGGCTTAAAGGTAAAAGAGTTAAACAAGCCAGAGTAGTAAATAAAATTTTCACTTCCAAATGAGAATCAGATGTTATTATGTTGTGATGGTGCTTCTGGGGGTAATCCTGGTGAGGTTGGATATGGCTTTGTTGGAAGGAGATAGTAGTGGTGGTGTCCCTGTTGTTGTTGCTGGTGGTATAGGCATTGCAACTAATTACATGGCTGAGATGTGCTTTTTGCAGGGTAATGGGCAGTGAGTAAGCATCAAAGAAACATCATCTTTAGAACTGACTCAAGATCGTCGTTTTGTCTGCTTTCAAAAGTGGTAGAATTCCTTGGTATGCAATTACTAGATAGAATAGATTCTGCCATAATGTTGATAGCTGGGAGTTTATACATAGTTTCAGGGAAATCAATTTCTCTGCTGATAAAATGGCTAAGAAAGGTGCTAGTTTGGCTAGAGGAACTGTTTGTTTGTATGAGTCTAGGCCAGCTTTCTTAGTAACCTTGGAATATGCTGAGATTCCATATTTTTGCTTCTGTTAGTTTGTTGTTTTTTTTAGCTATTTAAATTTCTATAACTCTTTAGTACTCCTTTAGTTATAATGAAAATATTTTTTATTGAGCTAAAAAAAAAATCCATTCTTAAGAGAAAGGGTAAAGCCTGATTACAACCCCATAATTGCACCAACTATTGGCTTTAATGAAAGTGCTTTCCGGAATCCCACAACTGTATGGTGGAGTAAAGACGGTCATTGGAAATTAGTAGTTGGCAACAAGAGAGGTAAGAGGGGAACCGCAGTGTTGTGTAGGAGAAAAGATTTTATCCATTGGACTAAAGCTAAGCATTTGTTACATTCTTCTGCTACTACATGCATGCGGGAATGCCCAGATTTTTATCTGGTGTCATTGAATGAGAAACAAGGGTTACATACATCATCATAAGGTGATAATATAAAACATGTGTCGAAGGTGAGCCTTGACCTTACAAGGTTTGAATATTATACTCTTGGCCAATACTTTGCTAGCAAAGAACGATATGTACCAGAAAATACTTCAGCTGATGATATTATATGGTTAAGGTATGACTGTGGAAATTTCTATGCATCCAAGTCGTTTTTCGATCCTTCAAAAACAGAAGAATATTATGGGGGTGCACTAACGAGTCCAACAAGACTCTAGGTTATCAAATTGCTAAAGGCTAGGCTGGCGCTCAGGTAGTTATTCCTTTTTCTAAAGATAGATTCTTTGGTTAAAATGTTTTGGTTTCCATTTTTTCTACCTGCAGGCAATTCCAAGGACAGTGTGGCTTGATAAAAAAGAAAATAACTCTTACAATGAACTGTCGAAGATATTAATCGTTTACGAGGTAGTGGAGTCGATATGACCGAGATACCTCTTGTTAATGGAAGTCACATCGAGATTGAAGGAATTTTACCTGCACAAGTATTTTATTTACAAAATTGATACAACATCATGGACCTTTTCCCTTGTCTGAATTTTACTTACTTGAGCCAACTTGCATTTTATAGGCTGATGTTGAAGGTACATTCCGTATACCAAGTTTGGATCATGGTGAACCATTTGATCCTAAGTGGGTTGATGCTGAAAGACTTTGTGGGTGAGAATGATGCTAGTATATCTACTTTGGTTTCAAGTGACTTACAATAATACTATGTCGCTATAAAATCTACATAGAGATCTCATACCTAACAACCAATAGATTAATACTAAGTAGGAAGATTATACAGACTATTCCGAGGGCTATTAATAGATCAAGTATACAAATCTTAACTCGAAGTTATCTACAAAGCATGTTTTAGAAATCAATGATCAATTAACATTTTGTATAAAATTCTTTTGTGATTACACTACAATGGATATGAGCTTAATGACCTGAGGAGATTACATGAATAATACTAACCTAGTCTCTCTCCAAGCCCTCAAGACTTACAAAAAATCCAACCCATACAATGAATTTGGACTCGCTATATATAGTGCGAAATACAAAGTGGAATACAACTAATAAGACAAAATACATAATCGTGGGTGTCGGACTTTGTCGAGTAAGTCGGTTTACATATCAAAGTGGTGTCGAAGTCAAGGGCGGTTATTCTGTTCTTCGATTAATCCTGTATGGTGTAACCGTATCTACGAGGGTATTCAGATCTTCACAATGATCTTCTCTTCGATTGTACAAGTTTATCGAGAAATATTTCCAGTCATCGGTCTTCGATTTATACCCTACTTCGTACTCTAGCCAAGTTTATCACGTTCTCCCCTTAGGATCTTGACACATATCTCGATGGGTTTATGCCCCCCACAGTTTGCCTCTTTCCTTATCCCATTATCGAAGATTTGGGTGAAGGAAATTCCTCCCCCACTACTTCGCTTCTCGGCACATGCCTCATTACCGCCTGAAATGACGTCTCCCTGCCACACTTTCTGCATGCATCCGAGATTGTCGCTAATTTTGACCTTCTTACCCGAAGCGCCGGTTACTCCCGCCTTCCTATTTAATCTTTCTCCCACTAAAATTCCTCTCTCCTCCAGTTTCGAAAATTTCCTTTTTTTTTCCGCTTCTTCTTCCGCCTTCTGCAAAATTCTTCCCTTTAACCTCAAATCTTGGTTATTTCTCCAATCCTTTGTATACCAATTTCTCTATTTTCACTCCTGATTCATAAAGACGGGTTTTTTGTCGTTTCTGATTAGATTGATTTTTAGGGTTTTGGGGTGTAATACCCCGATTCGGCAGGTATGGTTCGCCGAATGGAATATAAGTGGTGATTCGTCCTTTTCCAATACTGAGGCCTTTTCAAGCATAACTAACTCAGAAGTTGAAAAAAAAAAACTCTACCGTTAAGCGTGCTCGGGACGGGAGTAGTCCAGGGCTGGGTGACCTCCCGGGAAGCTGTTGTCGGATGACCGCAGCGGTGCCTGTTAAAAACCCCATACTGTCGGATGACCGCAATGGCTAAGTGGGGATAGTACCGGTGGAGGGACGAGTCGTTACAGATGGTATCAGAGCCGACGACGGTTAACCTGTTGAGGGTGAGAGAGTACGCTGGACCGTTTGTGTGCAAGGTAGCTCGTCTCTTGAGGGGCAGGGAACGTTAGAGATCTGGGCTTGAAAAATATATTCCATAGCCGAGGATGGCTCCAACATAAAGGTGGTGGTATTGTAATACCCCGATTCGCCAGGTAAGTTTCGCCGAATGGAATATGATCGGTGGTTTGTCCTTTCTTAACACCAAGGCCTTTTCAAGCACAATAAACTCAGAAGTTGGAAAAAAAACTTTGCAGTTAAGCGTGCTCGGGCAGGAGTAGTCCAAGAATGGGTGACCTCTCGGGAAAGTACTGCCAGATGACCGCAGCGGTGTCCGTTGAAAACCCTACATTGTAGGATGACCGCAGTGGTTAAGTGGGGACAATATCGGTGGATGGACGGGTCATTACAGATGGTATCAGAGCCGACAACGGTTCACCTGTCGAGGGTGGGAGAGTACGCTGGACAGATTGTATGCCAAAGAACGTCGGAGATCTGAGATTGGAAAATATATTCCGGAGCCGAGGACTGCTCCAATTTAAAGATGGTGGTATTGTAATACCCCGATTCGGCAGGTAGGGTTCGTCGAATGGAATATAAGTGGTGGTTTGTCCTTTCCTAACACCGAGGCCTTTTCAACCTTATTAACTTAGAAGGTGGAAAAAAAAAACTCTGCAGTTAAGCGTGTTCGGGCTGGAGTAGTCCAGGGATGGGTGACCTCCCGGGAAGCTGCTGACGGATGATCGCAGCGGTGTCCGTTGAAAACCCTACATTGTCGGATGACCGCAGTGGTTAAGTGGGGACAATATCGGTGGAGGGACGGTTATTACAGATGGTATCAGAGCCGACGACGGTTCACCTGTCGTGGGTGGGAGAGTACGCTGGACGGGTTGTATGCCAGGTAGCTCGTCTCATGAGGGGCAGGGAACGTTGGAGAACTGAGATTGGAAAATATATTTCGGACCCAAGAGCGGCTCCAATTTAAAGGTGGTAGTATTGTAATACCCCGATTCGGCAGGTAGGGTTCACCAAATGGAATATAAGTGGTGGTTTGTCCTTTTCTAACATCGAGGCCTTTTCAAACATAAGTAACTCAGAAGTTGGAAAAAAAACTCTGCAGTTAAGCATGCTTGGGCGGGAGTAGTTCAGGGATGGTGACCTCCCGGGAAACTGTTGTCGGATGTCCGCAGTGGTTAAGTGGGGACAATATTGGTAGAGGGACGGGTCATTACATCCGGTAGGGTATTAAATTGTAATACCCTGATTCGGCAGGTAGGGTTCGCCGATTGGAATTTAGGTAATGGTTTGTCCTTTCCTAACATGACCGCAGTGGCTAAGTGGGGATAGTGTTGGCGGAGGGACAGTTCGTTACAGGGACCTTTGTCACTACATTTCTAACTCCGGCTTGGATTCTGGTGGTTCGATCTTTTGGTCACTGCTTATTCAGATGACTTATTCTGATTTGGACGCCTTGATTTTAAAGATGAGCTCGACAGGTTATGATACAACTGGGTTCAGGCTTACTTGCGTTAACTCTTCCGACGGTAAGTTAACTCCTGAGTTAATCAAAGAATATGCATGTGATGAGAATCGATTAGTCGTGACGACCCATCAAATGCTTGCAGGACTTGTTCCTCCTCTTTATAAGGCTTCAAATCCTATTTTTCTTGATATTTTATCTTTGATGCGCTAAGTTCGTGGGGTAATGAAGTTGACGTGTAGTTCGATCCAGCTAACCAATGAGTGGGTAAAGCGTTCTGAAGGAAGATGCAGCCTTTCTTCTGTCGATCCCCCTGAAGGTTCGAAATTGGAAGATTACTTTACGCTGCAAATTTCTTTAAACGCTATCGCGCATTTTTTAACCCTGGATGATGAAGCTGCCCCCTGGGGGGTTCGGTTTGATCTTCAGAACGAAGTGGAAGACATTCTGCCTAATTTTCCCGATTATTCCTTCGATGAAGACTGGTATACTGAACCTGTGTTGTTCGTAGGTCCTATTCTGATTGGCTGAAGAGATAAGGATCGATATTGGCTTCGATCCGACTTCGAGGCTGGTCATCAGTTTCCAAATCGAAATCTCTTTGTTGTTCATTTCTCTGAGGAAGAAAATGAGCTGTCTCATAGGCAATTACTGTTGAAGAGGAATGTGTTAGAGCATTGCTCGGTTGAACCCACTGATGTTGATATCTCAAGTCAGTTGTCAAGTTTAAATGAAAAAAACACAATCATTGATAAGTCTACTCTACAACTTGGACTAGGATAGATTTAGGTATTCGAGACGAAGACCATTGAAGATGAAGACCAGAGCTTACATACTTGATAAAACATATTGTCCTCACTAAAGGTTGGAAAGGTTTTCCTTTCAAGTTTCATATTTACCATTTTATCATGAAATAATCTACGATGTTGTTTATGTGATCCGATTCCGAAGGATTATAAAGATTAGTTCTCTTGAGCATTTAAGTCCTTACATGACCAATGCTCAAGTAGAATGTGGAATATTGAGTTAGTTCTTAGATAGTCTGAACAACACACGCGTTCATGTACGCGTTCAACTTTTCTAATTGAACTTGAGCATTTTGTATGTACGTGAACATGTACGCGTACATGAGAACTCGGGAGATTCCTGAACTCAACAATTTGCTCTATGTACGCGAACTTGTACGCGTACATATAAACCATGGAAAGAACCTATCAACAGCATACGCGTTCATGTACGCGTTCTTGCCTATTGTGAATAGACTCTTGTAAGCTTTCACAATATGGCCCATGGAACTCATGACCACAATTTTATTTGAGTTCGTATACTTATGGACTCCTTAGCATGGACAAACTTTTTTAGCCATTGCCATCCTTCTTTGATCAAGGCGAGTCTTCTCACAACCTTTAGGTTTCAGCCAACGA
>JAJJMA010113802.1:0-12299 GCA_023529015.1 Papaver nudicaule | reverse complement strand
TCCAACTGATCTCGTAAGAAGTGGAAGAAGTGGAAGAGTGGGAGTGTCGAGTAAGTGGGGCAAGTCTTGCGCCTAATATTAGGGAAGAATGAACCGCCCACTTTCTCATCCCCTCTTTTCAGCAACGTTCACACGACTTAGCTTCTTTCCCGTTGAGTGATTGAGCCGTTGCAATCACACGTGCCGTAGACCACCAAACCAAAACCCTAAAGAATATCCCCCCATGTAACTTACTTGATTCTCGTAAGATTTGTTAAGATTTGTTAAGTCAAAGATGACTAAGTGCAAGTCGTACCAATTACTGGTAAACTTAGGACTTTGCGATAAGATAGAGATTAAGCGATAAGCTTTGAATATCTCTTTGAGATTTGGTTTAAGGATTGAGCCGGGCAATCGCCATTTAAACCAATGAGATAAATCTAAGGGTTGAGCTAGCAACCGCCATTAGATAAGATAAGTCTAAGGATTGAGCTTATGCAATCGCCAATTAGACTGAGAGGATTTCAGCAACTCTCTGTGGCAACAGTCAAATAAGTACGACTTTCAGTTTGCCATAAATATGAGAAATTGGGTTGTGGCATGTAATGCACCAATTCTATGAGTAATGAAGACATATGAATGTCTAAAATAATATAGGTCATAGCCATGAGCCATGATTAAGAATTATAGCACTGATTTATAGAAGCAAGTCCATAATCAGGAAAAACAGACGAATGATGCTATCACAGCGTAGCCATCATCAAGAATGCATAAGCATTGATAATACAAGACCTAAAGATAGGCCATAATAATCATAATAAGCCATGTTGCATGGTATAATAATCTTATTGAGAAGTTAGGTATAAGTAGAGCTGCACAAGAAAACCGGCTGAAACCGAGAACCGAACCGAACCGGTGAAAACCGTACCGATTGAACCGAACCGATTGAACCGAGGTTAAGGTATAGGTTCTGGTTCTAGAACCGAACTAGAATCGGTTTAAGGTATAGGTTTACCTCGTCGGTTAACCGAAACCGACCTTAAAAAACCGAGTTATCCTAGGCCGTTAGATCTACCTAACCTCAATAATCCTAGGCGTCCATCTCTACCTATATAATACCAAACCCTAGAGAAATAAATCACTTGTTCTTCTCCTTATTATTTTTCCTTTCATTTCTCTGTGTCCGCTCTCCACTTCTCACTCTCCCTGTTTCACCTCACCACCACAACTCATACCGACCACCACCTTCATCACCACAACAACACCAGCTAGAAGTATGAACTCTGTGATTCCCTATATAGTTTGAACTTTTTGGTGTTCTGATTAAATCGATTATGTTCAGATATGAAACTTCCAAGAAAGAGAAGGCTGTCAAGGATCCTAACCATCATCAAATCCGCATCATGTCCATCTGAATCAAATCGTCATCATCGTTGAACACCACCACCATCAACTCGTCTTCTTCAAATCAAATCTCTGTGACCTTGTGTATTACAAACCCTATTTTTTTCCTCTTTTTTCTCTGATGAATTGATCAAATTAGTTTAATTCGAACTATGGGTTTGTGTTAATTTATCTGTATACGTTCGTTTTGAACTTGAATTGAACTAATTAGGATTCTTGAGAAATTTAGGGTTTTAATGATTTATAAGAATATTTTGTATTGTGTGACAGAAAATATAAGGGATTGTTTTTTCATATTGATTATGTAGTGATTCTATGATTTACATGAATATTTTGTTTGGATTTTTTTGTGTTTGATGGATTTTAATTTGATATCAGGGATTTATGAGAAGAAGAAGCTGAAGAGTTGCTGCACAAGAGTGAAATATCAGGTGATTGCACAAGACAAGAATATCAAATTAACAGGGATTTCATGGTATTTGATATCAAGGATTTGATGGTATCATCTGCAGTCAAATTATGGGCTTTATTGCACAAGACAAGAATGAAAAGTAGCACAGAAAAAGAACTCATTCTAGTATATGCACAAGCGAAATTCAGGCAAACCCAGCAATTTCTTAATTCTAAAGCAGTTAGCAAGTTGATAAAATATCAAAATAAGACCAAACGAAGTAAGCATTTACTCTTACCTTGACTCAGCTTCATTGTAAGTTATCAATCAATTTTTGTGGTTGTGTTTAATTAATATATGAGGTTCTAAACTCACTTGTAGTGAGATTTCTTTCATATGAGGTTGTCTTAGATATCATTATTGTATATCAGGAGTTCTCAAAATCTAATGAGTATACTGTTCTTGTCATCAACAAAAGGAAGAAGCGAGTACAAAGAAACGTACTCAAGTCTTCTATATACCTTACTGCTTGTTAGATTATTAAGGTGTCTGGTTTCATGAGTACTGAAACTATGTTTACCCATCTTGCTTGAGATATGCTAAGTTTAAAGCCACTTTAAGTCTTATTTGAAACATAGTTGAAGAAATCTCTGTCAGTTTTTAATTACAGAAATGCCATTTTTTTAATTACAAAAATTGCCCCTGAACATAACCGAGCCGAACCGATAACCGAGCCGAACCGAAGGTGAACCGAAGAACCGAAGGTTAAGGTTAAGGTTAAGGTTTTGGTTTTAGAAACCGATGAGCCTTCGGCTTAAGGTATAGGTTGAGTATAAAAACCGAACCGAACCGACCTTGTGCACCCCTAGGTATAAGGCGCAAAGGATAAGCCATAACATTTATGTTATTTTCAGATTTCTGGACAGTTTGCATGTTGTCCATTAGTAAAATCGCCCAGGCCAGACCATATTAGATAAAATTCTGAATTTTTAGTATGTTGTAGGGAACTCACAGAGGAAAATATTTCGTGAAGGAAGCGCCCCCTAATTCCTCACGGATTGGGCTGTAAAAATCACGCCATGAGGAAATACGTGAGCTGAACTGCCAGATTTCCGAACTTGATTAGGAAACCAGAGTATTATGGACTTAATAAAATCCATAATCCTCTAGGATTTGGATCAGTGGGACCCATAAATAGAGGGGAGGCTAGAGAAGAATATATTCTAGTCCCAAGGGGGCAATGGTAGCCACGAGAGAGAGGGAGGCCACGAGCACAAGCAAGGGAAAACCGTAAGGCCCCCAAGGTTTAGCCGCGCCCTGACTTTGGGCCTCCAAGATTTGGCCAAGGCAAAGTCATGGGGCTCCAAGATTAGGCCAGAGCAATAGCTTGGGTACCCATAATCAGGCCAAGGAGGTGGCGTGGGCACCCAAGTGCCAAGGCACGCCAAAGACATGGATATCCAAGATTAGGGCAAGCTAGAAGCATGGGCATCCAAGGCTAGGGCAGGGATTAGCCATGGGCCTCCAAGGAGAAGGGGCGTGAGCATAGGGACAAGTA
Source organism: Papaver nudicaule (assembly GCA_023529015.1). Classification (NCBI taxonomy): domain Eukaryota; kingdom Viridiplantae; phylum Streptophyta; class Magnoliopsida; order Ranunculales; family Papaveraceae; genus Papaver; species Papaver nudicaule. The sequence continues at coordinate 8,967 of JAJJMA010113802.1, read as the reverse complement.
ATTGTCGTGAATAGAGCTTGGGCATAGGCGGGGCCATGAGGACAAGGAAGAGGCCAAGCTAGTGGCCGTGAGAATAAGCGCAGGCTATAGGCCAAGGGAATAAAGGCCAAGGCTATTGGCGGGACTAAGCTAGGCCAAGAGGAAGATGGCCAAGGCTAATGGCGGGTTAAGCTAGGCCAAGAGGAAGATGGCCAAGGCTAATGGCGGGTTAAGCTAGGGCCGTAGGCCAATGGCGTGAGGCATCCAAGCTTGGCCAAGGGATGGCCGTGTGTCTCCAAGTGTTGGTGACGTGAATTGCCTAGGTTTGGCTCGAGCATGAGCTAGGCTAATGCACATGCTTAGGTATTTTTACGTATAGGCTAGGGATATAAACCATGCTACTAGGCTAGGGTCGTGAGATATCAAAGCATGGCTAACGGCAACCAAAATATCTTATCCCTAACATAAAATAAATTCATACCTTGTCTCAAGCTGTTCCAGGACGCCAGAAATTGATGTGAAATTACTCCTGTGACCTCCTCGCCAAAAACCACCATCAACACCTGTAAGTTATCTTCTTCTGACAGGTATAGTACTTATCAACATAACTATGTTCAAGTTCAATTTGCTATCGGTTATTGACATAAAACTGTTTTGTCACATTGCATTGCGGTGGTGTTTTTACTCGTATTGGAATTGTTTCGGTACTGTTTCACTAGTCTCTGTTTGTGGCTCTTGTGTTTTGTTATGAGCTCTCCCAGATGTGCCATATTTCTGGAATGGTGAGACTTTGATTGACCTCCTGGTTTGTGCCAGATTCTCGGCATGTAGTTATTAAATGTGCATGATAGATACTTGTGGGTCAAACTTTATCTGGTTACTGTGATAGGTCTCTCCTTGTTGCCTTATGTAGTGATGTTACTAATTTCCTTAATTACTTCCTGAACTTGTTTCTTGGTTCATAGGTAGTAGCAAATATATTGTCCAAAGGAACAAAATTGAGAGAGTACGCGAAGGGAGTTGGGAATGATGTGCGACAAGTTTCGTTGCCGATAAAACAACCTCACAATTCATAAAGGGTGCAAATGGCTTGTGTGGAAATTTGAGGTATAGTATCTATCACTGTATTAGGCTCTCTCATGTTTGTCTAATTTCAGCTACAATGCTTTCTTAAAATGTAACTGTTGTCCAGCATTATGTGTATTTGGAGATTTGAACTTACCCAAAGAAGTACATTTTTCAGGGAGATCAAAATCTAGCAGATTACATGAAAGATCGTAGCTTCCACACGTATCCACAGCAGTTTCTGCTACAAATACTGTAAGTTCTTCATTAGAACTCAGGAACTCAGTGGACATCTATTCCAGTGTGAATGCAACTAGCCTCCGTGATCCAAGCATCCAAGGTTTATTCTCTGTTCACCATTACATAACTGATTTTTGATATTCGTGTGTTCTGTCGTTGGTTTCTTAAACGCTTCATGTGCTTACTATCTCGATTTGATGTCACCTGATGTGTTGTCTTTCTTCCTTTTCTTGATTGTTTTCAATTTAATTTTTATACAGGGAGTTTATGGGGACAATGGGTCGTTGCTTTACCACCATGGATATGGATATGCACCCTATGACACTTATAGTCCAGCAGGTTCTCCTGTTCCTACGATGAGACATGATGGTCTGTATTACCAGTACATGCCTTCATACGGGCCTCAGCAATACCAGGATACAAATTTTGGTCAGTGTAACACTAGGTACTTTATGCAATGAACTTGGATATTTGATTTGTTCATTTCTGTGTTCCATGTAATTTGCTTGATATCCCTGTATGTCTGCAAACTTTTTGTCAGTAATCTTCACTTGTATATTTGGGCTTATAAGCATGTAAATCCTGATTTTGCTTCTTTGTCAACCATACAGATTTCGTATCAATTCCAAAGACAAATGAGAACTTCCGTCTCTTGTATGACACCAAGGGCTGTTTCCGTCTCCACTCAATAAGGATGAAGAAGCTAAGGTTAGTCTTTTAACTCTCATTTGTTTGAGACTACAAATGAGACTGAGGAGTCCGGGCTACGTAGATATATGGGCACAATTACTGGTATAAATGATTTGGATCCAGTGAGATGGAAGAGTTCGCAGTGGCGCAATCTTCAGGTTGGCTTTCTACACTACACGAAATCCAGTTTTTAACAACAGCAGCATTAGTCACGGTTTGCATTTCAGCAACGCGCATACGCTGTTGGGAAGCTCGTAACGTCTTCAATGGTTACTGAAAATGCGATATGTTACAGTGCTCCGTGTTTTTGTTGGTGCAATTACCCGCCTACCCTCAATATTTCGGTGAACTTCCTAAGTTAGCCTCGACTTTTCTTTTCCCCGCCCAACTTTTGGTGTGATGAAATTTCAACCCCAGCAGCGTAACAGAACCTGTTTTTTATCTCAACGAAATTCTGTTGAATAACATTTGAGATAAATTTTGAAAATCAGAAAACAATAAAGAAAAATCACTGAAAATGAATTCATTTATTTTGTCCGAGTTTTGGTGATAGGGTAGAGAAAGAAGTTAATGTGTCTAGCTGAAAACAGTTGAGACATAACTTCTATTCGTCTTCACCTCCACGGATTTCATCGCCTAACATTCAATTCCTTTCCCCTTTTATTTTTCAGCGGATAATCCTTCGTTTGAGTCTGAGCTTGAGAAAACATCATCAACATCATTCAATCAGTTACTTCTTATGTGAACCTCGATTTGATATTAGTTTAATTATCAAATCGATTTCTCATAGAGTTATTGATTGAGATTTGGAATTTGAATCTGAGTTCATTCAGCAATTAGGTATTTCACTGATTTAAGAGGAATCTGAGTTCATTCAACAATTAGGTATTTCACTGATTTAAGAGTCATTTATTTATGTTAATTTCAAATATATGAACATCAATTGAATAACTGAATTCATCCAGTAATTACATATTTCCTGATTTAAAATTAGAGTATGAGTATCTACATCTTTTCAGATCTGTATTTGGTTATAGATTTTTTGCTGATTTGTATGTGTGGTTTGTATGTGAAAGTTTATGATTGTTAGTATTTGTATCTTTAGTTTATGAACTTGGTAACATGAAGCATATTTCAATTTGGTAATGTAGGATGTTGGGGAATAAAGATTGGATGCTTGAAAAAGACCTATTTAGCCAAAAATATCGAGAGGGGGTTAGAGACTTCCTCAACTTTGCATCAGCCAATGGGGATTCATCTGGTTGTGCTTGCCCATGTAAGAAGTGTGCTAATGATTTTCGGCATCCATGGAAAATTGTTCGAAAGCATCTGTTCGAGGTGGGTATCTTGAGGACGTACAACACTTGGTACTTGCATGGTGAGGAATTGGTGGGTCAGAGTTCAACTAGTCGTTCTGTGGAGAAGGAGAAGGTTGCAGAAGAAGAAATGCCTGATTTCGACTGGGATGCTTATGTTGCTGCCAACTTTGGTCCTCATGCTGACCCTTATGAGCAAGTAGTCTGTGAAGACCAAGAGGTGGATATGGGGGAGCGTTATGCTAAGTACTCAAATTTGGCAGGGAAGCAGTTGCACCCAGCATCCGAAGGTATCTCAACCATCGGTGCTATCGTAGAACTGCATAATCTAAAGAAAACATATAAATTCTCTGGTCATTGTATGGATAGTTTGTTGATTCTGTTAGGAAAGTGGCTTCCTGGAAACAATTTCCCTAAAAACTATGATTCTACGAAGACGATGCTAAAGGATCTGGGGATGGAATGCAAGGCTATTCATGTTTGCCCGAATCATTGTATGCTGTATCACAATGCAGATAAAAATCTTCAGCAATGTCGAGTGTGCCAAGCTAAAAGATTTAAAGAATTCAAAGATTCCGACGGGAAGATGCAGGTGTCAAAAGAACCTATGTTAGTGCTAAGATACTTTCCTCTAGGACCAAGAATTGCGAAAATGTTCTCTATTCCTTGGATAACAGCTTTCATGGATTGGCACAACCGAGCGGCAGTTTCTCGTCGTTATATGCGTCATCCGTGCGATTCACCTCAGTGGCGCAAGTTCAAGGAAAAATTCCCGGATTTTGCAGCGGAAGGCAGAAATGTTTACCTTGGAATATCGACGGATGGGTTTAATCCCCATGGCCAGTCGAATATAGGTTGGAGCTGTTGGCCTCTCATTTCTGTGGTTTATAATCTTCCACCTTCTTTGTGTATGAAGACTGAATTCCAAATATACAATATGTTGATACCTGGTCGCAAGTCACCGAGTGGAGACATTGATGTATTTATGCAGGTGTTTGTCGATGAATTAAAAACTCTCTTCAAAGACGGAAGGCGAATTTGGGATTCTTTCAGAAAAGAGTATTTTATCGTGAGAGTAACTCTGATGTTTGGGATTCATGATTTACCTACTCTTGGTATTTTAAGTGGACGAACAGTTCATGGCTACAATGGATGTGTTGTCTGCGCAGAAAAAACTCTATGTACTCATATGGGCATAGGATTTAGGAAGGTAGTGTACACTAACTATCGGATTTTCCTCAAGAGCAGGCACACCTTTAGGGATGGGAAATTCTTGGGATTGGACAAAGAGGAGAGATAGTTGGCGCCAAAGAGACTAACTAACGATGAGTCGCTCGAGTTGTTGAAAGATGTTCATTACATACCTGGTAAGACCCAAAAACGCAAGGCTGGTAAAAGAAAGAGATACGTGTCTGATGATGAGACTGAGACTGAGGTTGAGGATGATTATGAGTTAGAGGATGGTGGTATTGATCAGAGGGATAATTCTGGTTTGGAAACAGGTATTTTCAATAGGAAGTGTTGTTTTTGGGAACTTGAGTCGTATAGCAATCTGGGTATATTTCATTCTATCGACGTGATGCACACGGAAAAGAACGTCATGGAACACATTTATCACGCTCTCTTTGATGATGGAAGTAAGGCTCAAAGGTTATGGAATAATCGTGATGAATTGCGTGAGAAAAAGCTCCACATTGGAGAGTGGAAAGCGAAGAAATTTAAGAATGTGGTAGTAAACACCCCGGTGTGGGTTTTGTCTAAAGAAGAGCAGAATTTTTTTTGCCAGATCATTAGAAATCTGAAATTCCCTTCAGGTTTTTGCTCAAACTTGACCAACAATGTGAGTGGGGATAGGTTGCTGAGCTTAAAATCTCATAACTATCATATTTTGATTGAGTACTTGCTACCTGCTCTGCTTCAACATGCCTTTCCTGGACATAAACACCTTCGAATTGCACTTCAGCAAGTCAGTTTGTATTTTAGATTGCTGTGCTCTAAGGTCGTTAAAATAGAAGATCTGAGCCAGGCTAAGTGGATGATTGCAGAGGCCATGTGCGTGCTCGAAAAGTATTTCCCAGCTTCATTTTTTGATATAAGCGTGCACAGCATGGTTCATCTGGCTGAAGAAGCCTTGGTTTGTGGACCGGTTAGGTTCCGATGGATGTACCCACTTGAGAGGTGAATTGTCGTTTCACCAATTTACCCCTTCAATTTTTTTGCATTTTTTTGGGAGTTTTGTACTGAAATTTACATGTGCATACTGTATCAGGGCAATGAAGGAGTGCAAAGGCCTTTGCCATAACAAGAGATACATTGAAGCGTCAATTACAAATTCTATCATTCTAAATGAGGCTGTTAGGTATGCAATGGAGCAAGCCAAAGCTAGAGCCGAAGGAGGTCACAAAGCCAATTGGGCTGCCTTTCTGGATAAAGAATCTGATTTCAGCGATGAGGGTTCCATTCTTGGAGATAAAGAAGTTTTGTTGAGCCCTGTTCAATGGGTTCAGATACGTCGGTGGCTAATATTTCAGCGTTGTCAACCGGAACTAGACGATTATTATAGGTATTTGTTGTTATATAATTTCTGTTTGTATGGACACTGAATTTCTATTGATAATGGGTTGGTATTAAAAGTATGCTATATATTTATGTTCAGGGATTACCGCACCGGCCATTCAGACGTTGGAGTGGACTTGGTCCAGTTTGAAACCGACTTCCTTTCATGGTTGTACAACAAGGTATGCCTTGTAGAACCGGTTTGTCAGAAAAATTTAGGTGGCATTAATTCTGATTTATGGGTTTTCTGCGCTTTCGCAGCTTAGGGATGAACAGAATATGGATGGTCTCCTGTCGGATTACCTTAAAGGTCCGGACGAGGTAAGGGAGATTGAAAGATACCGTGTGAATGGATATGTTTTTTGTTCCCAAGCTTTTGAGGCCAAGCTTAGGACCCAGGATAGTGGTGTTACCATTGGAAGCAGACACAACTTTTAGGAGCAAAAGAACTGACCCGTGACTGTGAAAGCCAGGTGGTATGGGGTGATCCAACAAATCCTACAGTTGAACTATGGTTCATTTAAAGAAGATGTGTTTTACTGTGATTGGGTGAAGGTGGAGACTGGAGTCAAGATGTGTAAGGATTCAGATTATCCTCTGGTCAATCTGTCAAGAATGAAGAAGAAAAATGCTATCACAGACGAGCCCGTGATTCTCGCGGAACAGGCTACCCAAGTCTTTTATTCCCAGGATTTGAAAGAGCCAGCCTACTGGGTTCCTATGCATCCCTCCAGAAGACTAACTATCAGTGTAGACAGTGCAGATGTACCAGCTGAAGGCAGTTTTCAAGATATTTTAGCGGAAGAACCACATCTTCGAGCTTTGCTCACCTATTGGAGCAACCCTGAGAATTTGAAATAATCTGTACGTTTCCTTCTACTTTTGCTTACAGTTTTACACCCCTTGTTGTTGGTTTGTAACTTTTAAGGTTTGTTCTATGCTTAGCTAACTCTGTTGACAATTGATTTACACTTGGTTTACACTTTTGCTTATCTTTTAAGGTTTGTTCTAGTCTTTTTACACTTGGTTTACACTTCGTTTATTCCACCCCAATGCTAACACACACATTATATTTACACCCCGGTGGGTACCACCAAACATCATCTTCTTTACTACTACTATTTTAGTGCTAAAGAACAAACACACCTTTCATTAAAGATCTGCTGCTTTTGGAAGCACTCACTTTCTCTCTCAGACAAGAATATTCAGACTTTAAGGAGATTCAGGGCTTGATTAAGGAGGAAATCTATTTCTCTCTATTTGAGCCGAATATTCAGCCTTCATCAATCTCTTTTTAGAAAAGGTAAGGTCTTTACTTTTGGGTCCTTTACTTTTCAACTGCCTTTGCATGTTGCATGGTGAATCCGTTAGTAATAAATGAAGTTAAATGCTAACTTTGAAGTGGAATCATGATACCTGGTGTGAAATCAAGATGCATGAAGTGAAATTTTGTTATGTTGGTCTATTTCTACTCACTCAATGCTTTTAGTGCTGCTCTGTTTAATTAGATTTTTAATTAACAAATTAGATGAAATCATGACATGGGTTTAGTTTGGTTTACGTTATTATGATCTCCAGATGTGTTTGATTTCAGTATTGTTTTTATGAAAATTTTAGGGTTTTGGTCTGTTTCAAATGTCCAGTATTGATGTCGTTGATCAAGCTGTTTATATTAATTTGAATATAATGTTGTTTATATTAATTTGAATGTATGAATGTATGAAAAAAATTTAGGATATGGCATCGAATAGCCAAAACTACTCAGAAGCAGAACGTAACAGAAAGGGGAAAAGAAAAAGGTCTGACTCTGCGGAGCAGAGGAGCTCCGAACATTCTGATGCTACTTCACATCCGTTCAATCCGTTGATTGCTTTCAACAACATTATCTATAGATGCAGCTTGGATCAAGCAAAAGAGATTCTCAAGCTTGCTTCCGATTATGTCGGTTGTTTGGAAGTAGGCCAGAGAATTAAGCATGACAGGGAGGAAGAGAGCAAGAAACGCAGAAGAGAGCAGGAGGATGATTCTGAGCTTGAAGAGTACCAAAGGAGGGTGCGAAGAGAAGCCTGGATGCAGCGTCAGCTTATAGAAATGGAAACGGCGCCACCCGCTGAAGGTATACCCTCCGATGATGATGCGGAGGAAGCAGAACCTAAACCCCTAGTAGAAGAAGAAGAAGAAGAAGAAGAACATGTACATGAAGCAGACCCTTTTCATGTGGGAAACTTTATTGATGAGCTGGTGGCTGCTGATGAGGAGCAAGAATTGAGGGTGGATGATTGGTTAGACTTACGGATGGGGGAAGTGGATGATGTGGGTGTTGTTGATTCTGCTGCTGCTACTGGTACTGCTGTTGTTGCTTTTATTGATGAGGAAGAAGAAGAAGAAGAAGAAGAAGAAGAAGAAGAAGAAAAAGAAGATGAGGAAGAAGATTCTGACGAGGAGGAGGAAGATTCTGACGAGGAGGAAGAAGAACCTGATGATGAGGAAGATTCCGAGGAGGAAGATCCCGATTATGTCGAAGATAATGAACAAAGTGATATTGTTAATGGGGATGAGGATGACGAGGATGTGGACTCGGGTTCAGAGAGTTCCTATTATTGATATTTGTGTGTGTGAACATAATTTTTTGTATATTTTGGGATATTTTGGGGAAACTGGTTGTGTTACCAGTAGTTATGGATATGGCGCACACACTGAAACTCTTAATTCTGATTGTGTGTGCGCTTTCATAACTGTGATTACACTAGATACTCTTAACTCTGATTGTATCAACTCTGACCCATTTTTTGTTTCTTTAGTCAGAGTTATATTCAGAACTGGAAGTTCAGTCTTTTTTGTTTCTTGAGTCAGATACTCTGGCAGAAATACGCAGGAAAACTGGAAGTCCGCTTAATGTAAATCAGTCTTTTTTGTTTCTTGAGTCAGAATATGTTTTCAGATATCCCTGCTATCAGCTTAATGTAAATCATTGAAAATCAGTTATCTTATAAATCCTTTGCTCAGTAATGTAATTTTCTTTTCGTTTAAAAAACAAAACTGCTGCTTTAGGCCCAAGGGGTTTGGGAGAAAAAACAATGAAACTGTCCTAGTGGCATATAGGTCCATAGGAAAAAACAAT